>KE525262.1:814223-861089 GCA_000441895.2 Anopheles sinensis | reverse complement strand
TTTTGACATATTCTTCGCACTTTGCCCCCTGTTTGCGCCGCCAAGTTTTTGAGCGCGCTTCATGTAACGGTGCTTTAGTACTTTTCTAATAAAATCAAGGCGATTTGTTCGGAACGAACCCACCTCGTTTGTTGAACCACTTTGAGACAGATGAAGAAGCAGAATCGAGCAGGAATGACAGAAACTTCTCACTTCCCACGCATTGGTACCCAAAACGCTGCTACACGAAGCGGGAAGATTTTGACATAAAATTATACGATTTTTGAGTCTTTGCTTGGAGTTTCCGCTTCGTGTAGCGGGGCTTTGATTTTTTTTCCAATAATGGGCCTATTAGACACGGACATTATCTGTCATTTTTGCCTTCCAATTACAGGCTGGCCCCGTTTTACGGCCCCTTATGGGACTGTGACAGCGCCGTTAGAGCGAGGCCAGGGTCCAAAAATTTCCATGCAAAAACATGTATCCTACGTTTATAATACCTACTCAAGGCTTCCGTTTATAAGTCCATGTTTGAATCTTCTGTCATACAAATTGCATTGAATCGGATGAGTAAAGAACACGGACCGCTTCTATAAACTAGCTTCGAACGATTTGTCAAACGACGTTAGGCGAGGCCGAGTAACGGCGGGGCCAGCCTGTATTGTCAAAAACTGGAACGGGCGAACAGAATTCCACATTTTGACAGTAATTGGAAGGCAAAAATGACAGATTATGTCCGTGTCTAATATGCCCAATAATGTCCGAGTCTAACAGGCCCATAACTCACATTCCGATTGTCCAAAATCCATTTCCATATTGCTGTCACGACGATGCTATGAGCTCACCTTTCGCAGAATCCTCTTGGGCAAACCTTTTTTCTAGAGTAATATATCTCTTTTCCTCTCACTCTCTAATACACCTACACAGTTAATTTTGTCTAAACTAGAATCGATAGTAAATTGTTTTCTTCGACAAAGCCGTTCACATGAAGATCTTTAATATACTGTAGAAACGCTCAGAAGATCAACATACAAGACACGAGTTTGCTGTTTCTCGGCTCGGTATAGTGCATCTTACCCGTCCCATTCCCACCCCTTATTGGAAGAGACTTTCGAATCAATGTTCAACTCTGTTCAGTATCTTACCCTGGTCCAGTTTCAGTTCAGTGTGTAAGCTCTTTTCGAGATACGTAGTGGCAATCTTGAAAGTATATGATTGCATCAAAATGTGTTAAATAACAACGAACAAATAACATTGAGCGAACGTCAGCAAAGTGGCAGCGACAAACATACAGTGCAGATACAACGTTTATTTATCCAATGCAAGTAAAATAAGGTCTGGGGCACCATTACGGATTGCAGACAAATCGTTTTGAAGGCAAAGTAGCGATGCATCATATACATAAGCTGGCTCATTGGATAAAGTGAAAAAATAAGAATACAACACGGTAACCAAGGTGGGAATCGTAAGTTGATCTTCTGATACAAGGTGTGGCTTATTTTTTGTGAGTGAAAAGTTTTCTATAAGATTCGTAACACCTGTCTTTCCGTGAAGTGACCAGTTACCGAAAATGTTTTTCCCCAAAAAGATCATGTACTTGTAATTTCAATTGCTACAGTCAGTCATAATCTTGACCAATTTTGTTGCCGTGTTGTTCGCAGTACGTCACTATGACAATACCATGTAGTCAATACTTCATGGCAAGCTTTAAAAGTATTCAATTTAATATAAATTCAGACTATTACGATAATATTACGTTTTAAGGTATATTAGTAAGTTGTAAACATAATGATTTAAGTACACCGTTTTGGCTAAAAATGTTGTACGTGCTGTAAAGGTAAAAGTCAGATCTTTGTTGTAATGTCTTAAAATACATCACCGGATTCTGAAATGGCATGGTGGTGAATGCTGATATGCTCCATTCGTAGTGTAAACCCACAAAAAGTTACAACTTAGCAAGAATCCTACTTTAATAACTCAATCCCCAGTTTTATTGGCAGTGTGTATAATGTTTTGTTTACTAGAAGAATATGGATCATAATTCCGACTTAGCGCGTTTCCTTAAATATAGCTTTATCGATGAAATTGTCGATAGGTTAATGATGAGTTTAACAAGATAGAATATCTTATCAATTGTCGGTAACACTTATAAAAAAGCAACAGTAGAACGTTGGAACAAACCATCAAGCAGCTGGTAAAACAACTCTTATGCATTTTTAAATTAAGTTGTTTTATTTATTTCAGTATCCTAGCCGGCTTATGTTGTATGAATGTTGAAATGGAGTTTAGAAAAGCAAGAAATTATTCCTCTAGTGTCAATAGCAGTTAACTGTACTTTGTTTCTATGAAACATCATTTATATATTTTCATTTGTATATCCCATAACAAGTAGGATTATATAGGGAGATAAATATATATTTTTCATGATTTGATTAAGCAAAGTGCAAAGGATCATGTAACGAAATAATGCTTTTAATTTGTTTCCATTTTTAGTATAAATACTACACCGTACAACGATGGAAGAGCGAAGAGTAGCAGACTACTTTGTTGTGGCTGGGATGCCCGAACAGCCAAAACTACTCAAAGAAAATATTTTCAATGACGCGTCGCATTTGCGAATGGCTAACGCAATTGACCCGATTACGGACATCGGTGTCTATTTTCCTTCTCTAGGCGAACAAATCCCTGCTGACTATGAGGTTCTCGAAAACACACCGTCCGGATTGCTGGCAGACTTAAACTATGGTTCCGTTCGCACAATAGCATGTTTCATTTATTATCGACGAGGAAAAGATAAACCTCCCCTTGTTGACATCGGAGTAATGTACGAAGGAGCCGAACGCATTATGGCAGATGCAGAAATAGTGCTCAGTACACCTGGTGATCGTCTGGCGAACGTAACAACTCATCCGCTAAAACTTTCCTAACATTCCGACGGGCGCCTACGGACATGGCCTGTAATGAGCTCGTCGTTACCGACCTGTGTGTTGTGATACCATCGAAAGGGGAAAAACCGCCACATGCCTTCTGTATGATCCACAAAACGCTTAACAAGGGGCTCATGGGTAGCGATGTGTATCTGTGCTACAAAAAGTCTATGAACCGTCCTAAGCTGATTAGCTACGAGCCGGAGATTCTACATCGATATCCTACAGTTGATCACCAAGAATTTCCCCTTACACTTTGTCCAAGTGTTCCATTGTTTTGCCTGCCTATGGGCACCACCTTGGAAATATGGCCCCATGTGCCTGGAGGTGATGGAAAGGTACCTTATGTTGTTACATGATTTGATGTTTATTTGTGTGCTTCTACTTGATAAATGATATACTTGATTATTTTTTTTATTAAAGATGAAGCGGAAACCGATCCAACCGATCTTCAGCACATTCGTTTTAACTGTGAATGATGGAACATACAAAGTGTACGGATCAGCCTTAACTTTCTATGAAGATTTTGAGTGAGTTCTGAACACCTTTGTTATGACTTCCAAATTGTACTAGATTAATAAATTGCATTTCTTCCACAGTGAAAACCAGTTAAACGAGCAGCAACGAGAACTACTTGAATGGACTGTGGACTCTCACAAAACACACTCATTACATGTGAATAAATCTATTTGCCTTCTATCCCGATGGCCATTTGGTGATACCTTTGAAAAATGGTTACAATTTTTGCACGTAAGTACTATAATGCCATTGGATTGTTAGTTTCTCCGTAAACAAACTGAGAATGAGATTGTTTTGTATCGTTTTAGCGTCTGTCGATTTGTAACGAAAAATTGCCAGTTCCAAT
Source organism: Anopheles sinensis (assembly GCA_000441895.2). Taxonomy (NCBI): domain Eukaryota; kingdom Metazoa; phylum Arthropoda; class Insecta; order Diptera; family Culicidae; genus Anopheles; species Anopheles sinensis. The sequence goes on along the minus strand of KE525262.1, from coordinate 857,318 downwards.
CGAAAGGTACATTACGCACCTGCTTGATGAGGTGCCATTTCCATCGCCGAGTATTCTCTTACAACTCTCAACTTTGAGCAACAATAGAATACTGTTAACACTTCCCGAAGATTCACCACTCCCTAGGAGTGGAGCAGGTTTTCGGCAACTACTCTCCAATTTGGGACCAGAAAATTGTCTACATGTGTTGCTGCTTGTCCTAACTGAGCAAAAGTTACTCATTCATTCCCTTCGCCCAGCAATTCTTACTGCAGTAGCAGAAGCGGTCTCTTCGTTCTTGTTTCCCTTCAAGTGGCAATGTCCATACATCCCACTGTGTCCGCTTGGCCTAGCAGAGGTGCTACATGCTCCGTTGCCGTACTTGATAGGAGTTGATTCTCGCTTTTTCGATCTATACGAGCCTCCCAGCGACGTGACATGCGTCGATCTCGATACGAACAATATCAGTTTGTGTGATTCGCAGAAACATCTTACTACGAAGCTGCTTCCAAAGCGAGCTGCTCGCATTCTACGGCAAAGCCTACGAAACTTGGAGGAATTGAGCCAAAACCAAGGCTCTGAGTCCAACAACAGCCTTGATAGGGATTTAAAAAAGCGCAAGCGTGAGCAGAATCTCGAGCAGCGGATCCAGGAAGCATTGCTCCAGTTTATGGCGTCCATTCTTAAAGGTTATCGAGATTACCTGGTACCGATCTCTAAAGCACCCACGATCGGAGCAACCGACCCCAATGCTCTGTTTCGCATGGAAGCCTTTTTGAGGTCACGGGATAAGGCGCACCATAAGTTCTTTCAACTTTTGATGAAGACGCAAATGTTCATTCGATTCATCGAGGAACGATCGTTTGTGTCCGATGGTGATCACAATCTGGCATTTTTCGATGAGTGTGCGGAGAAAGTAAGCGCATACGAAGACACTCCAACGGAAATCAAGCTTATTGAATGGGATGCTGGCCAGAATGGTAGTGAACGGACCAAATTCATTCTGCCTCCAGAATGCCAACCGGGGCTCCCAGACCAAACTTACAGCTATAATTCCTTCACGCTCAATTCCCTGCTGTTGAAACAATCAAGACGCAACGTGCTTGATAATACCGTGCCCCAGCATAATAGCCTCGCACCCGGATCGCCCATGGCACGACGAACAAAACATGAAATTAAAACGGCACAAAAGCTCGCTCGTAAACACCAAGCGAATCCAGAACTGTGGGCGAAACATTTGCTGGCTACTTGTTATTCGATGTACTTTATTGTGCTGCCTAGTCTGATATCAGAGAACTCTGGTCGCGAAAAAACCGTCCTAAAAACGGCATATGATTTGCTCAGTAAGGCTTGCAAGTTAAAAGTGCAGTGCGATGAAGTATGTTATCGCATCATGATGCAGCTATGTGGCATGCACAACCTTCCAGTTCTGGCCGTTCGGTTACACTACCTGATGAAACGGTCCGGCATTCAACCAAATGCACTTACGTATGGCGTCTACAATCGATGCGTCCTGGAAGCACAGTGGCCATCAGATTCGATTCTTTCCTCGCAGATGCGTTGGAGCCGACTGCGCAACATTGTTATAGGTGTAGCCCATTTTAAGCGAGCTGGGAAAAAGTTTGCTGATCGACGCAGACGTTCAGTATCGCAGGAAAATAGTTTAGCCGCTGCTGCTGCAGCAGGTGGCGATACGTTGGAATCGGTCGACGGAACTTCTAGGACTAGCCTAGACTCTGGTTATTCGCAGGCAGAACATCAACATACGAATATGACAATGGACTTTTCAGCATTTGACAAGCTTAGAGGTAGACTGGGAGTAATCGTTCGGCAAACCACTTCTAGTACACATCGTCAGAAGACCGCGGATGTGATGTCTAGTGCCGGACTTTTGATTAGTGGGGAAGGAACACATCATCACAAGATGCAACATAAGGAAGGAAAGAGCGGTTATGTAGCTGTATCACCTGCAAAATCGTCGAATTCATGTGACCTGAGTCCTCGTATGTTAGCGCGGACCGATAGTTTTGCAGGGGATACGAAATTTATCGACAAGCTTCAACGACAAAATGCTACAAATGAAGAAATGAAGGCAAGAAGGTCACTTGACTTTCAATCAGTTGGTAATGGAAGTTCTCAGGAGGAACTAGACAGCAAAGTATCCAATGCGAAGGGAAGCCCGACAAAGTAATGAGTATAAAAATAACACATTGCATCAACGTACGCTCTAATTTGAGAAAATCTCTATTTATTAGAATTTCGCCACGAACGATTGTTACACAGGACGATCCATTAGGTGCGCTAAATCATGCACCGAACGATACAATTGCAGTTTCGCCGCCCAGGGGTGAAACTACGCAGGAAGGACAATCGCACATTACATTGAGAGGCAATAGCACTATGTACACAGATCAACCAATATTGTTTAAAGGCCAGCGTTCGGCGACCTTCGATGATTCAACTCAGCTGAACAAAAGCCTTCAGCGATCAGAGACTATGCCGATGACGAATACAGTCACGTCCGGATTCGCGAGCTTGGGTTCGTCTTTGAAGTTTAATTTTGGGTAAGTGTAAATCAATGCTTAAATGAAACATTGCATGTGCATAACTGTTAAATGCATGTGATAGTGGTTTTTGCTGTGACAATTTAAGGCATGCGTAAAATAGCATTTGAAGCTTTTTTGTTACGTTCATTTGTTGTTATTTATGCGTACATCTTTTTTGTTGTAGCCGTTATTCACCTGCACGTATGTCCATGAAAAAAGATTTGAAATCGTTATCCACAAATATGTTAGAGAATATTTCCAGTTTAAGGTAAGTCGCACCTCCTCTTTAAATTTAAGTGAAAATATATATTGCTTAGATAACACTTAATATGCATTTATTCCAACATATGGTATCGATAGCTCATCTGTTTTTACTTCTTCTCGAACATCTTTTAAATAGCCCTGGTCTGACCGGAAAGAAGTCGAATGAAATTCTGCAGGGTGGTTTAAGCAGCATAAAGAATGCGGCCAGCTCTATGGCAAAAAAGTTGGATGAGATAAAGGAAGCAATTTCTGCAAACTCGACCCCAGTGAAGACCGGATTAAACGAAACGCTGGAACGCGATGGCCATGGATCGGAGAACGATCTACTGCAACACGACGATGCTGCCATACTGGCAGCCAACGGAAATCGTTCCAGGCGTGTTTCCAGCGACTTTGATTTGTGGGGCCGCTTTAGTGAATCCCGGAAGTCAAGCTACAATAATCTGGTTCCGCTTGGGGAAAACACTACATCAAACGTTAGTTTGTATGGATATCCAATGCTGCCCGACAATATTTATCCTATGCCGGAAGAGGTAATAAAGTGGATAATTTCTAATGAATCAAAGGCTATAATATTCATATATGATATCATTCTACAGGTTCTGGAAACTAACGTAGCAGATTATGTGATTCAAATGACCTCATGTTCACAGTGTCACAATTGCTCAGTTTTGCTGTACGATGAAGACATCATGGCAGGTTGGTCTGCGGAAGATTCGAACTTAAATACCAGCTGCCAGGCATGTGGGAAGGTGACAGTACCGTTCTTAACGGTTCAAATAATTTCACGTAAGGAGGAACAGCACCACCAATCCGAACCATCACCTCTTCATGCATCTGCTGCCCGTTCGGCTCCGCATACGCAGCATGATGTTATAAGTGTGCCATACTTGAATCCGCTGGTACTGCGAAAAGAGTTGGAAAATATTCTTAGTGAAGAGGGTGATCTGGCTCTTACCAGGTGTAGCTTCGAAGAAGAGCATCCTATAATTTACTGGAATTTAGTATGGTTCATGGAGCGAATAGATGCCAGTACACATCTTCCAAACTTAATATTGCCGAAACAGGTTGGTTTATTTTGTTTAGGATTAAAATAGTGTCTGATTCTGTAAACATCAATGAAGATTTATGATTCACTGAAAACTAAAAAAAATATTGCATGAATCTCAAACAGAGTTCAGGAGCAACTCTAGTCAGCATAGTTGTATTGAAGGTTATATTAAAATGTGAAAAGCAACACAGCTAAACAGCCCTTGCAATTATTTAATTTCATGTACCCAACAAGGAAAATGACAAGATTGATCCGCTAAGTATGGTTAAAACCGTAGCTGTTCAATGCTTGTGGGACAACCCTAGACTGCATGCGGAGGCCGGTCCAGCGATGTACATGCTCTGGCGGCAGAATCAGCCAGATAGCACACTGCTCAAAGCATTGCTTACTGATCAAACATCTATCAATCGAACGTAAGTCATCATTTGTGTATTGAAATTTTATTTTCTTTGGAGTGGACATATTTAATGTTAATTATGTTTGTATTTTATTACTATTATCCTTCTTTCCAACCAGCATTATGCAGCAAGTGATCGCCTCGATTCGCTGCAACGATTTATTAACCCCGGTCAAACGGTTAGCTAACGAAAGGCAAAAACTTAAGCATCGAGGTGTCGACCGAACACACTCTATATATCGCGACATGTTGTTCCTAGCCTTCGTTGAAATCGGCCGTTCCGAAATCGATCTTATTTCATTTCACCGTGAGTACGCTGCAGTCTTCGACAAGCTGACAGAAAAGGAATGCAACACGTATTACCGCAGTCAAGACTTACCACCATCGTCCATGGCCATCTTTTGTCGAGCTTATTTCAAACCGCTTCTTTTACCGTGACCATGACTACACTGTCATCATCGTGTTCGAGGTGATGTACATTCGCTCGTTAAATTACAATAAAAGGACTGTTTAGAAGCAAAGACTATCGGATTTTGAAGACAGAAATTAATGTATGCTAGGGACATTATAAACTTCCTATTATACTAGTTTCGTTATAAAGTTTTATTTGTTCCCATCGTTCCCGCGAGCGTTTTTCTGTACGATTAATTATATTTTGCTAAGATTTTAAATTATAAGATTAAAATATTTGCAGATTACCTCTGTATTGAGTAATATCGTTGATTTAAAGATTCCTAAGCATATTACGCCTTTTTTTCGGAAATGTTGGCTGGCAGAGCTAGGATAAAATGGAACAATTGGTTCGGGTTCAGAACGAGGAGTTGTAGTTTGACGACAAAAAAGCGAGCATAAATGTAGATAAATTGAATTCGCTGTAACGTGCCTTCTTTTGAATTGGAGAATTGAATTGAGAAAATGCAGAGTCCTTCAATTTATTTGGAATAATGCATAGTTTATTGGTATATAGTTTGATAAAAGATTATTTTCTGATTCCAATAACATGGCGTACTTATCGTTGTTTCTGTTCCAAACTGGGTTAGAAACAGTAGTTTAATGCAAACCTATACCTACTTACAAATGCATACAATTTTATATTCTATTTTGGTTTCCATATTTTAAAAACGTGTACACATGTACTTCTCGAAATATAATTATCATGTCCGTTTATATTTAAGCATAATTTAGTTGATAATTAGCAAAATATGTGAAGATCATCTAGCCTTCTATAGTACATCTAAATCATCCGAAATTTTTTTTTTTTTCAAAGTTTTTTATTGTAATGAGGTGAAAAAATGTATTTCATGCTAGTATCATAATTGCCTCAAGCAGATATTTAAATCATAAATTAGTTTAAATTTTTGAATGTTTTGTTGTGAGATTTAATGCTACACGAATAAACTGTGTAGTTCCTCCATGATTTATCCCATTAGTTAGGATCCGTTTCATATTTGAATAACATAACTTCGTTCTTTTATGTGTTTTTCTTTCCTTCTGGTTTATAAGGTGGCTTAAAGGGAAAAAATGAATGATAAACAAACCCTTATGTGTGGAAGTGGATCGAAATGGAGAAAGCTTGTTCTGCATTTCGATTGAGTGGAACGATTTGTGTTGTATTCTTGTAAATGTATATCAACTTAAAAGTGCATTTACACCTATGTTTCTTTTTTACTTACACGTGTACAATTGTAATGAATGTGCATGAAATATTTAAAAATGTAGTTCTCAGTTCGCGAAAGGAGAAGCGTTCCGTTTTGGTGTAGAAGGAGCCAAATCCATTGTTTTACACACCCAACCAGCAATATCAACATCTTCAGCTTCAATGTTTTTAATCCAGTCATGGTTCTACAATTTTTGAATGTATTCAAAATAATATATTATATAACATTTAGTGAGTAATTGGTCTTACCATCAGTGTTTTCAAATCAGCTCTCTCTTCTGGATTTTTCTTCAGACAACGGTCGACAAAATCCTTGAATCGATCCGTGAACGAATTGTGTTCCAATCTAGGAGGAGGTTCATTAACGATATAGTCTAGCAGCTCAAAAATGGCCATTGGTTTCGGTTCGATGATATTTTGTCCTGGAGAATTGTCTTCGTTTCTTTCTTGAAAAATCAGATCCAACATTTTGGCATCTGGTGGAGGAATTGGGTACATTCCTATGGCCATTTCTACTAAAGAAAGTCCCAGCGACCAGATGTCAGACTGCACAGAATAATGCGTTCCTTGTAGGCGTTCAGGCTGCAATGGAAATGCTACGATTATTATGGTTTTAATTTGATATTATTGAAACTTCCAGGGAATGAGCATTTGTTAAATGTAACATGAGTTCATTTGTTGGCAGTACTGGAATCGCCTAACATTTCTTACCGACATATAGCTTCGAGTTCCAACAAATGAATTGGCCATGGAGTCGATGAGTTGACCGGATACCCCAAAGTCGCAAATCTTAATTTCACCGCTGCTGTTCACTAGAATGTTGCTGGGTTTCACGTCTCTGTGCATGATGGCATGTTTATCGCGTAAATAGCTTAGACCTTTCAAAACAGCAGATGTGATTTTGGCCAAAATTGCTTCTGGTATGCGTCCTGCTCGTTTTAATATCAAATCAAGCGATCCTCCATCCATGTATTCCATACAAATACTTATCTCTCCGTCACTGTAAAATGCACCATAAAATCCAACGATGTGCGGGAAATTGCATTCATGTAACACCTTCAGCTCGCGAATGATCTGTTTCTTTATAGCTGGTTTTACTTCCAAGTGTATAAGCTTCCGGGCCATAATAAGTTGGGTGGGAATGTGACGCACCTTCATCACAACACCTCCGTTGCCCGAGCCCAATTCTCCGAGCTTTTCTAAGTCTTCGTCACTCAGTTCTCCAATTTTTTCCTTTTGGCTTAAGAATACCTTGATTCGCTTGCGAGCACTTTCCTCCATCTCCAGTTCTTCCAGTGTTTCGGTCAGCGCATCAATACTGTTTTTCGTTTTACCTAGTAAGTTGTGCTTTCCGATCACGTACTCTGTGCCCGATGGTGTTTTGAAAGAAGGAGTTGGCGTAGTTTGTTGTCCAGCCGGGACATCCACTGATCCAGGTGGAAGTGTGAGGTTGAGTTTGTTTTTAGTCATCTTACTCATTGGGACTTCGTGCTGCACCTTTAATAGCGAAAGATATTATAAGTGCTTTGTTGAATACCGTACGATATAGAGAAACAAATCTATCACAGTAATACCTCTCTGAATTGAGAAGCTTAGTATTCGTGTTGATTTTTATCGATAACGAATAGCGATACGAATTTCAGACAAGCGCTTACACAAAGCAAACCACAGCACAACTTCTAATAGAATAATTTTCCACGATACACACGATTATTGCCGATTAAATATAATCTTTTACAGTGAATTGTACATTTTAGAACAAGGAAACAGCAAAAATCATCGGTTTTTCTAAAGATGTTTGCTTTTCCCAGCTTTGACAGCACTTTTCCACCGTCCGATTCAAACGTCAGATTCGTCTTCACATTCATAGCCCTTGTTTCAAAGGTCGAGTGTTGTAATTAATTCATGGAATGTGATTATGCGCATTTGTTGAAAAACAAGCGATCGCGCATCTCGTCAGTTTATGTTGAATAGACTGAAAACTATGCATATAACACTACAAATAAAATCATTTATGCGAGATTGATTGCAAGTACACATTGATAGCGTCATATAAACCGTGATAATGGTTGGCATTTGAAAATCTTATCGCCCTTTTTAATGTCAAACAACGATTCGAAACATATATTAATGACATAATATAATTGTATACAGTCAATACAATTCATAAGATCGTACTGGATATTTAATATTAGAAGTTCTGTGCAAAATAAAGATTGATATAGATCATGACGATGAGTTGCGATTTGATTGACAGCGTCATATGAACCTTGATAGTGGTTAACGTTTAGAAATCTAACCGCGCTTTTCAATGTCAAATTACGAATCGAACGCGTAAGTGGCCCAGCGGGTAGTGCAGATGTGTGATTTTCGCTTCTGTGCAAAGTAAAGTTAATCTTTATTCGATTGAAAACTGTTCCCTTTTTACCCGTTCTGTGCAGTGAGTCCTATTACTGTGTTCAATAATAGTTGTGAGCGTTACAAACAAAAACTGGACGTAATGGAAACAGAACTAGCCGCCGGTAGCTCCAAAAGGCCCGAGAGCTGCAGTGTTCGGAAGTTAAAGCAAAGTCGATTGCCCTTTCAAGCACTCTCGCCAGGAACGACCAGTTCTGCTGCTATTATTGGACCGTCTGTGGAAGTTGTCGAATCTCGGAAAAGAAAACCTTCTTCCGAAGAGCTGGAATTGGGCCATGCGTCAAAGATTGGTCGCGTTTTGAAAGCAAAAGAAAACGAAAAGCTCATTGAAGTACAGGATAGCAAAAATGGTGTGCATAAGGATCACGAGGATCTTCCCCCTGATGAATTGCTGACAACAAGTCAGACAGCAAGTAGGCCGGCTGACAATTTGAATAACAGCACAAAACTCAATAACAGGCATAAGAAACGGCACACACGGAATATAGATAACAAAATATTCATAAAGCTCCCTAGAGGAAAACAAAAATGTTTGACTTCCAATAAAGTCAAATCTTCAAAAAAGAAAAACAATCAATCAGAGACGGCGGACCTTCATGATACATCTCGTGAAATAATTTTGTTAGACGATACAGTTTCATCGGAGGATATAGAGCCCGACCATACATCAACTATTGCAAATGAAACAATAGATAAAGAAAAACAAACCGTTCCTTTAAGCGCTACGTTAGAGACAAGCAACCAACTGAACAGTTCTTCGACGAGTGATTTGGATAAAGAGTTAAGAAATCATGAAAACGAACATGAAATTGCGACTTCCGCCAACGAGATTGTGTCATTGGATCGCGCAGAAAACCAATCTGGTGATATCACGTTAACAAAATTATTCAGTAAAGATCAATCGCTGAAAAATATTTCTTTGGATCAATCCGATATCGTTGGATTAAGTCGTCCTGTTTCAGACTTGAATTCCAGCGATGAGGATATTTACATGCTATGTACCCCAAATTCGAAGGTGGTTCCCAAGCCAGATGAATCCCAGAAGCTTACACCAAAACAAATTGCCCGTCGGGAAGAGCACAAGAAAAGACTAGCTAAAAAGTTAGAGGAAAAAGAGGAGAAACGCCGCAAGGCCCAGGAAGAAAGAGAAGAAAAGGCGCGCGAGAAAGAAGAACAGGAGCGTCAACGTAGGAGGGAACGGGAAGAAAAAGAAGAGCATAAAAAGAAAGAGCGCGAAGAAAAAGAAGAACTAAGACGAAGGGAGCGTGAAGAAAAGGAAGAACAAAAACGAAAGGAACGAGAAGAGAAAGAGGATATGAAGCGCAAAGAACGAGAGGAGAAGGAGAAAAAACGCCAGGCGGAAATGGATCTTAAAAATGAAGAAAAGCGTCAAAAGGAAGAAGAACGTCGAAAAAAGGAAGAACAAAAAGAAGAGGAGCGTAAACGTAAAGAGGAAGAGAAAGAAGCTGAAGAAAAGCGGAAACAGAAAGTGGCCCAAGCGTTCACCAGCTTTTTCGTTAAGAAAAACGCCAGCGGAAATGGAACCAGTAGGATTTCCGATGAGGAAAATTCTTTTGAATCTTCTCTGGGGGCTTCTACTTCAAATACGGGAACATTAATGAGCCAACAAAGGTTTATGCCATTCTGTGTCAAAGGGGACATGAGGCTGGCCCCGATGACCCGCAGAGTACTGGGACCATTGCAAAAAGCTCATTTGGAGCAGAGTTTGGCGAACGAGGTGATGAAACCGTCATCGATGGCACCGTCAGAGCTCTACCTTGGTTTGTTGAGAGACGGCATCTATAAGCCTCGCAAGGCCGGCCGTACTTGGAGTATGGAAGAGGAAGAAGATGATAATGACGACATTATGATCGTAGGTAAGTCTTATACACTGGGATATCAATGAAGGTGAATGGTATATTCAAAAGTTATATAATTATGGGTTACTCAGCCTACTATGATTTGTATATGCTTGTTGTACTACGGTTATGCTAAGCCTACTATGATGTTTTTGCAAAAATGTTTTAACTAACTAAGCCTACTGTGTTCACCACACAATCTGTTGGGTTTACCTGTAGGTGATACTGTATGCCATCAAATTGAAGAAGATCCTGCAAAAATGAAGCAAAAGTTCAAGGCAAAATTCTTCCTGTTCGAAGAAAACAGGCGCCCCCCGTTTCGTGGCACCTGGCGAAAGCGCAGTTCCTGTATTGGAGCTCGTCGACCGTTTGCACAGGACAAGGTAAGTTGTACGTTTAATTGGTCTTTAGTAACGCTTCTCACAACCTCGGTTCTTTTCAGAAATATTTCGATTATGACGTAGACTCCGATGAAGAATGGGAAGAGGAAGAACCTGGCGAGTCATTACACGGTAGCGATGATGAAAAGGACGTCGATCCCGAAGAGGATTATGAGGTTGATAATGAATTCTTCGTGCCACATGGCCATCTGAGTGACGAAGAACTACAGGCAGAGGATGAAGAGGGAGGAATGGATGACAACAGCCCGGAGGCCCAGAAAGCCAAGCTGAAAATTATGCAGCAGGAGTTTGTGGCCGAGATGAAAAAGAAAACAGAAAAAATCAAACCTAGATTAATTGGTTGTATCTGGGAAAATCCGGGTGAAAAAATGGAAGAAAATAACCGATCAAATCATGTGGACCGGCATGTGGATTGTTCTGCTATTATTTGGAAGATGCTGAATGATCGTGCGATGCTATATGATGCCGATGAACCGATTTCATTCACTATTTCATCAACTAACGCAAACAGACATGTTGCTCAGGAGTTGGAAGTTTCTTCACCTGGTAAAGACACTGAGAAGGGCCCGAAAAAGGGGCGCATCACGGATGATGCTGTAAAAGATCTTGTTCGATTAGTCCATGGAAATATCAATAATCGCAAATTTTTAGTACGTGAGTTTCAAACTTTTTGGTCGAATCGTAACGAAACTGTAGATGGAGAATGTTCAGAAGAAAATTGTGGTGATGCTAGGTCAACAAAAGTCTCACTTGCAGGAAATGGAGTGGAGTTTAGCCTAGAAAGCATAAGCACTAAGATACGAGAAATTGCTGAGTGGGGAGCCTGTCCTCTGGAAGGACCGATGATGGGGAAACTTTGCTGGACTGTTGATAAAGATATTTTGGCACAGTATGGACTGGAACATCTAACAATGCCTAATGTTTGGAACTATCACTTAAAAGGAAACAAACAGCCAAAGCTGGCGAAAAAATGCGGGCGTGTAAATGAGGACCTAGAACAGAAAATTACACATTCAAACAATTCTCCAAAAAAGAGAGGAATAGTGAAAACTGCAAAGAAGCTTGAAAATGATTCTTCTTTTAAATCCTTGGCAGGGAGTAATGGAAGCTCATCGATGGTTAGCATAAAAAAGTTTACCAAGGTTATTTCTAAGAACGAACGGCTTGGAATACCACTAGATGATTCAAAAATGTCAAAAACATGCAACTTGACGCAAGAAAACACAGTACCAGCCAAGGCTGACATAAATTCTACCTCTGGTGGTAATCATAACCTAGGCAGAAAACAAATCAAGAAACGTGTACAACTATTAATGTCCGTTCCGCGGGGTCAAACTATCAATCAGTCTACTAAAACCATTCTGATCAGTCAGTTTCTTAAAAATGGCAACAAAAACGAGGACAAGCCGTGTGCTGAAAACGAAACAACCTCTGGTACTAATAATCAGCCGATCGAAATTGACTAGGGATTATCAGAAGCGGTTTCGCCATTTCCCGAATCTGGCACTCCCCGGTATTACGAACGGCTGACCACCGATCTATAATTTACCGTCCTTCGGTCACAGTAACTCTCTACGGAGAGAGGCCTAGTCCCACTTGGGGATGTTGAGCCACATAAGAAGAAGAGAAGTTTCGCCATTTTCACGTTTTATCCTTTATTTTACTAATTATGATAGAAGCGAAAGTTTACGATCCTGGGAGAGGCATGTTAAATAATGAAAGGAATGGTTTGCTACCAATAAACTGTAAGTCTTTATATGCACATTTGTTTTATTATTATAGTTTTCTTTTCTCTTTGATGCTAGATTTTAAAGAAGGTAAGAACATACCTTGATTATGACAGTAAGTTATGTAAACCCTCCCCGGCGCTTAAATTTCGATAAGTAAGCTTTTGAACGAGGCCATCAAATTTTGGTTTCAATACTAAATGCAGATGAACTGTTACATACGTTTTCTATTCGGAATGCTACGTAATGTTGTGTTAGAATACATGCACATAGAATATCTTCTTCAAATTGATGGTTAGGTAGGTGTGGTACTCTTTCTGTTGAAGTCAGATCGTAACGCAGTACCGTACATGTTGTATCGTGTTTTTTTTTGTTACCTAACAGAGCGTAACATGTTGATGGCAAACGTACGAGGAGGGTATGCAGCAGACAGCACGACGATGGTAACGTACTCAGTGCGTCATCAGGTTGAGGCTAAAAAGTTGAGGGATGATTTGATTTACATTTTATCTTTTAACTGAACCGTATCGGATACACCAATAATGAAGTTAATTCTAGTATAAGTAAATCAAATCGTTTCTTTCACGATGCATTCTAAAATATCACTTTGCAACAACTTTCGAATTGTGATTTTTATTTACAACCAAATATTGTACAAATTGTTACTATTTTTTTGAAGTGATGAATTCTTAGTCTGCCAAATTGTAACTAGATTTAAAAGCGAATTAGCAAAAATATTCCGTTTGAGATGCTTAAAATAATCGTAGGCTAGTCGAATGTTACCTTTCAGGTATTGATGGAAACCAACATTGACTACCCGTGCGAAATATGCTCGCGTATTTCTGATCTTGTCTCTTTCGCTACAGTTTATTGGGAAAGCCATGCTGCATCCGTTACACAGGAGGAAGTTTTTCAAATCCCACGTTGTAGCGTCTATCTCATTCTGTATAGAGTTGAAAATTCAAATTAATTATGTTAAAAACCTTTGTAATAGCATTGCGGTGGAGCAAATGTGAGGCTTGCCATGTTATTCTAGTTCTGCATTGTGTGTGATCTCAAGCGATGAATGTCATCGTACATTTTCATTGTGCACTCGTTGAATGAGTTTATAAGTGGGGTGACCGGGTGACTCCAAACGACACACATCACAGGATGATCATGAATGCGAAACGACGATTGTTAGTCGTGTGCTGGTATTACAAGCATTCGGATGTGCTTCACGCGGAGCGATTACAGTTGTGAAAATTGTTGAAAGCAAATAGACCAACATGTGGAGTTGTTAAAGTTGATCATATCAGCTTGTGGGATTAACCTACTTGTATTGAATTTCGACAGCCTTTGAAAATATCTTGTTAATTAAGATTGTCTTGGAAGCCGTGCACAGTAAGTAGGGAAAAATGAACGAATAAAAATAGAACAAAATATTCACCTAGACATTGCGTGTCGAGTTTAAAGTATGTTACTCGACACGCGATTTGTGATGTTGCGATTTGCGATTATCATATTTGTGTGGTTATAAGTGTTGAAAGACATTAATTTCTGCTGCGTTTTGACTTATTCATGTGTAATTAATCATTAAGGACATCAAAATTACCATCACACCATATTTTGTAGTAGCAAATAACTTACATATTGACGGGATTTGAGTTTCAACGGAGAGAACAATGGTTGAGAAATTGAATAGAAAACTAATCTATCCCAGCCCTATTTTTGTGTTAACAAACAATTACGATTCATAAGCGATGCTTATGCTAGGTAAAAGTAGCTTAGCTTAGACTGTTGGTATCAATTTAACTAGTGTTTGGCTACCAGCGGCAAATATTTTGTTATTCATAAAAAATTGTAGTCATAAACAAATTCAGTGAGTAATCTTTTCTATTTTAGGTTCTTGTTTGAGGAAGATGGTAGTGATTACTGCCGCACGGATTTTACTATTTATGGGGATATTGAATGTGTGTCCTGGAATGAGCATCCCGGAAGACATGGAAATTTTGACTGGATTCGAGTTTGGTTCTTCTAACATAGAACTAACCAGTGAAGATGATGGATTTTACGAAAGGCGTAGTCTACTGGAGCCGTTACACTATCGAGCGATCAGAGATAAAAGAGAGCTACACTACAGAGTACTTGAATCACCTGGACTGCATAGCCACTTTAGACCAGAGGATGCCAATGTTATGCATAATTCCCTGAAAAAGCGTATTAGACGCGACTTACAAGCTAATGAAAACTCTGTTTCAATCACGCACCAAGACGAAACCAACGATGGAACCGAAATACCCCTGGCGGAAAAGCAGGTGATGAATGACCCTGAACACATAATGCCAGAGCAATGGGTAAAACCTGATAAGATTGCTGGAATCCCGGGGCAAATAATCAACCGACAAGCCGACTCCGATGCTGACGCATCCTCGATAATCAATAAAGGATTAAACTCGCGTGCACCAAGGGTTAATTTTATCACACAGCAAACCAAAAGTACTGAGCTCTCCACAGAGGGACAAAGTGGTGGAAGTGGTAAGGTCATTCGCGAATTGTATCGAAGGCCAATGCAAAGAACTTATTATTTGGGTCCTGCAACGCGAGATTACGACTCTTACATGGCTCCATCACAATCACCAATATTTCCTCAAGTCTACGATAAATACGACCCCTTTCACCGAGACATGATGGATCGGTTGCATCCGCCTTCGCCGCATCGGTATGATCAGTACTACCAGCGACGGTACGACATGGACTACGATTCATACTACCCACGATACAAGTTCCCTTACTTTTACTACTATCCAGACAAGCGCTATGATACTCCGCTGTACTATCGTAATCGTAACTACATCTACACGAACGATATAACTGATTTGGGATCTACCGTAGGCCCCAACTACGAAGCATCCTTGAAGCCTCTCTCGATCCTCTCCTCTGCTGGACCTACGCTACGTAATCGACGTATCATTTATTACGCTACCTTACCGGAAATTGTACGCAAGCCTGTCAACTTAGCTGTTGATTATCGAGTTAATAAGTACAATCGCAATCGATTCGAATCTTTATATACTACTCGAGTACCTCCTTTGCCAAATGGCCATAATGAGCTACGTGTGTCAAATGCTCATGATCGTAAGGAAGATAAGTACGTTAGCTCAAATCCAATCAAAATCGTACGGGAAGCTGGAATTTCGCGCCACCGAGATAAAGAGATTCCGACTGCGCAAGATCAACGATCCTTGTACGAAAATAATTTTACTAACCAACAAAAGAAATGGAGTAGCTTTCCAAGATGATATGTGATCGTTCTTAAACCGCGGAAAGACTGCTGAATGGTCTATTCATAGCGATCTTATTTTAGTGTGCACCAGTGAAAATAACCTACTTCTTGGCGTAACGATCGTCTTAGTCATGCCTGACCGTTATGGGCATACAACACTTTTTTCCCTTTGTGTACGTGGAAAGTCACTCCTCTCGTACAGGATGGACTCCGGTCGTGGTTGGGGTTCGAACCAACGCCGTCAAGGTGATGAGATCCCGTGCTCATGGAAAAATTATCTAACTAGCGCTCGGTTGTCGCGGACCGTCGCGAAAAATAATATTTTTTAATATTCGTAACAATCAGGACCGGACCTTCCCCTGTACGAGAGGACTGACTTTCAACGTACACAAAAGGGAACACGTCTAGTAAGCTCGCATGATCGAAGCTGTTCGTTACGCCAAGAATAAGAATATTCGGTTTGTCGTTTTTTCGAAAAACTGAAGATAGATTGGATTAATTGCTTTGCTTATTGTAGAATTTTATTTCGTTGCATAATTATTTTTGTATCACGATCATTATTGAATAAAAGGATATTTTATGATATCAATCAACTTGAACTTTGAAGTCAAGATTCCATGGCGTGTCACCCAGAAACCGTTGGAATTATAATGAATCCGAATTATAAAAATTATCGATGATTTCGGCCAAACACTGATTTGAGGTGCTCCTTGTGTAGGTCAGTGTTCTCAGACGCAATATATAGGTCGTCTACGTAAGTGAATACGTATTGTAGATCTCCGAAAGTCGAATGCAGGTGTTGTTGCCATATTGCCAACGTCCTATATGTGTGACACAATGTAGCGATCGGGTGTAATGACGGCATTTATGTTTCGATAGTATCCGCGCGGTCTCCATGTGTCATTTAACTTTTTGGCCATGTGCAGTGGGCTCGACCAGCAGCTCTAAGAAGGTTGGCAAATGCCATCTTCCATCAAGTAACGTAACCCGGATTTCGCTGCGTTGAATTTATCGATCGTAAGCCTGCGAGGACGACAAAATAACGTGGTAACGATTTGGTGTTTGGCAGCGTTTGTGCTTCGACGTTTGGGGTTCAGTGAAGTGATGTCGTCTTCTTCTTTTTCTTCTTCTTCTGCTATTATGTGAGCCGGGGTATATCCTCCTAAGCTAAGTCGTACCCTAGGTTTCCTTACTCGTAATCAGAGGTGAACCGACTCTGTCCGAAACTCCTATAAAGGGTATCGTCCTTTTGGACCAACATTGAAAGCCATACGGAAGGATGTATCCTCCCGTTTGTCACAACTTCCAGGATCGAATGTCAGTTTTACAGGCTCACCCACCACGAGGTTCCGCGAGTCTGGGTTTTTTTTCCGAAGAAATTTTGGTTTTTTTATGGGTTTGGGGATTTGGAATATTGGTTTTGGGTTTAAGGCTATGGCTGGCTATGGGTATGGGTTTTGAGGATGGCACTAGATGTCTTGGTCGATGCTGGATCCCGCTGGCTTGCAACGCTAACACTGAACACAAGTAACGAGACACACCACCGATTTCCATAACTGCTAGAACCTGACTAGAAAAACACACATAAACTTCCAATGCATCAACACTCTACACTTTATCTTTTAAGCATAGAGTAATGGACGTCGGCGTATTCCCCTGCATTACGTTGCTAATCTTTGCACCCGGACGGTGGTCTTTTACATCCTGATTTGATCTTGCTCATCACTTGTTTCCAGCGGGTTTACCGAATGCACCGAATAAAAAAAAAGTGTGTGCACGTGGTGAGTATGCTTCGGGGCTTAGATTGTGGTGAAAGCTGGTTTGCGTCTGGGCTATGGTGACAGCGTGGTTTAGCGAGTATAAATCTCACTATTTTTTTTTTTTTCGAGAGCAAACCTAAATCCGCTCGTCGAAAAAAATACACGTGGTATCAGGATCGTTCGCATTCCATTTCTCGCATTTTTCGGCCTTGTTGCCATGGCGATAGTGGTACCAGCATTTCCATCAGCCGGACGTCGTCGCGTACCGTCGGGAGCGTTTGGCACTGCTAGGGCGTTGACCCCAGGATTCCCTCGTCCTTGAGCGAGGTCGAGGGAGTCGGTCGTGCGGGGCACGTTGGTGTAATGTTAACACTTCCTCGAGGCGGTTTGAAATGGGCTGTATTTTTGCCTCAAGTGCAGAAATGGTGGAAGATTCGGCCGGCTCGGGTGGTTCGTGTCGCACAACCGCAATTTCACTGTGAGGAGCTTCCAAGATTTTATCGGCCACTCTTGCTTGGTCGTCTAATGACGCTGAGGGCATTGCGGCAATAATTGATTTCATCGTGGTTGGGAGTGCGCTTTGGCATATGTTGGTGAGAATTGCATCGAAGCAACCTTCTCCGCCCATGCGTCTCATCTCCTTGAGGAGGGCACTTGGTTTACGGCCACCAAGGGTAACGCCGGACGGGCAAAAATATTCAAAGACTGCGGTTATCATGGTCTGGTAACATTCTGTAACATTTTGCAATTGCCTCGTGAACGTATTTCGCTTTGCTTCCGAGTGCGACAATTATGGTGTTGAACCGTTGCCTGTCCGATTTCATGTATTTGACGAAAAGTGAGGCATCGAACCAAGATTCGCCGTCTCAGTGGTCGGAGTCAGGGATCCGTATCTTTGAGACGGCGGGTTTTTGCTCGTCGATCGGGTTCATCGCGTGGTCGATGTTGTGCGTTTTGGGAGAAACGGTGCCGTGGAGGTCCTGGGGCGTTGCGAGAGCTGCAACAACTTTTTCGGAGTAGCATAGCGCGGGTCGAGATTACTGAATATGTCAAGTTGCGTTGCGCGGGTCACTTCTTTAGTCGGGGTCACCAGTGTGGGATGATGGTTCAGACGTTTCAAATTCGGTTGTGAAAATTGACTTAATCCTTTGAAGGTCCGATGTCAAGAGAGCGAATTTTATTTAACTAACTTAAAATCTAAGGTCGCGTAATCATAAATGAAGGCGCGTGTATGCATGAGTGTCGGTGCATATTTACTAAGTTGGATGCAGGGCTTGAGTCCACCGCATGCCTTTGGTCGTATTTTGAACATGTTTTATGTACGCGAAGATGAACGACGGAGAGAGCTACAAATTGCTATAAAACTACCACGTCTGAGACTTGTAACACGTTTTTTATGAATCTGAAAATACTCCAGAAGGAACCCAAAGACAACAATCCGAAGTAGGTCGAATTGGCACAGCAAGAACCGCGAAACGTACTTTAGACAACGTACGTAATTGGAGTAGCGGAATTTGGGGCAAAGGTGCCATAAGGGCAAGTGAGCCACCTGGCATTTTTTCAGTCAAATTGTAATTAAATGACCAAATGACCATTGAAACAAAACATCGGGAAAGTATGTGTCACTTAGCAAAAACGAGTAAAAGAGAAAGTGGTGAGGGGTCAGCCAAAAATATCAATAATTTTTCACGGAAAAATGTGAATTAAAATAGTTAACTTTTGGGGGAAAAGTGCCACTACTGTTTGGGGCAAGAACACCACCCCTGTATCCGCTATTATTCTTCAGAGTGAAGCTGAAAAAACTTAAAAAATGTTGTTGCAGTTTTGTTCCATACGGGAGGCACTTTTGCCCCGAAGCACAAAAAATACATGATTTTAATCCATTTTTAATACAATTTTAGAATAGTTGTTTTTGCGTTCATATTTCTGAAACTCAACGACAAGTGGAAAAAATACGTGTGAAAATGTACTAAAAATAAAGCTGGCGTTTAACAAACAGAACGAAACGAACGAAAGTTACATGACGAATCGCTTAAGGTGGCACACTTGCCCCAAATTCCGCTATTAATTTTTTTATGTATAGGGATTAAATAATAAGCACGCTATGTCGATGCAAGAGCTTTTAAAATGATTATCGACGCTTTCTTGTACGTTCTTTGGTACTACTTGATATCCACAATGGTATTCAGCGTGAACTTGGTTCAGTAGTTAATTAATTTCTTGTCAATGTAACGATCGCGATCGCGTCCGATTGGATGAATCACGCTAAACATATCGGAGCAACATGAATTCGGTAATGTCGAAGCTACCACTGGCAGTCGATGCTGAGTGGAAGGGACAAAATGTGGGCATTAAATTCTGCTATTCGTGCCCTGATGATCTCCGCGCAAAGGGAGACGAAGTTGAGCAAGCACTAGAGGAAAAATTGGCTTCAGTGATGAAAAAAGCAATGCCGAATAACGCTGAACGTGTGACCTTAAGGGTAACTAATTAAATAATGTCGTGGAATAGATAGTGTACAAAAGAATGCACGTTGATTTAGTGTTTGGTTACAATCACGATTGTGGCAGAACACAAAAAAAACTCGTTCACTCCGAAGTCAATGGATTCGCCAACCCAAGAATTAAAGTGGCTCATGTAGAATGAAATACAGTCCGGCCCCGCCTCACGTCATATAGTTACGAACTCAATCTCATTATTTGCTAGTGATGATGTTCATAACAAGATACATAATTTTATGGTTTGGATCAATTTGTGAATATGAGTATTTATTATTGATTATTTTGTTGATTTTTTACGGTTTCTCCTTGAGCAACGTATTCTCCTTAAAAAGGGTCGAAGGGTGGACTCAGATTTTTCTGTATTTTATTTTGTTGTAACACAAAAAATAGATCACTTCCAACCGACTCTAGCCTTTTGGTTTTGTTTAAAATTTTCTTTCATTTTTACATTTCAACCTAGTTTATGTTTCAGAAGGCAAATTTATTCCCAATTTTAAAAAAGATAGATTTTGTGAATGCCGTTGACATTTGTCTGTCTGTTAGCATTGGAATAATAAAGGAATTTGCTGTGCGAGAATAAATTATACTTTGTTATCACATGTTCACAAAGTTACTTTCAACAAGCAAAGGGAAACGAATCAACGTATGAGATAGAAATAGCTCAAGAATGTCCAAAACATTACGGCTCAGGTAACCAGAACGACACGAACAATTTCAGCTGTTAGGTTTAAAATATTAAAATTTAATCAGAACATCTTCATCTATACCAGTTCTTCCGCGGAACAAAGCAGCATGTTTGCTGCTTCGGAAGTCACGTCTGTATTCTGTACATTGTACGTTGTGGGTTTGTCGCAGTGAGATTGTACTGTTTTCCAACGCGTTTATGTTTTAGATCCTTGTGAGCAATTGAATTGCAGCAATTGTGCGATGTTGATATCGTCCCCATAAAGGAAGGGAACGAAATGTTTATGCCTTCAATTGTACCATTGCGTTACGTGTTGGAATCATGATTGTCTCGGAAAATAGAGAAGCGCACCCTTAAAAGATAAAAACGATGGCAGAAAGGAAATAAATATTTATGCCTTTCATTACTGCGTTTAAAGTTAAACCCTGCTCAGCATATTTCAAAACAACAATTACTCCAAAATTTGCGATCCACAGGTTTAAAAAGGGTCTAAAATTAGGTTGCGTTCCCTATTTATAGGGGAAAAAGAAATATTTAAAACCAATAATGGTCTGATTGATTTTCCGCACTTTTTGAAAATTTGTTTAAATTTTTGTAGCTCTAACATAAACAGCAGAATAATTTGTATTATTAGGGTACAGGAACCATGTACAATTAACACTGGAAATACTAAAATATACCTCCATATTATTCTCATTAAAGTGAAAGTTCATCGATCACTTTTTCAAAGGTTCATTCTTTGGAAAATAGTGGAACTAAATGAGATTCTTGACAGTCCGCCCAGCTGAGCGATTACGGCGATAGGAAAATCTGCCTACCAGCGCCGAGGCGCTCCCTCGCCGGGGTGGGTTCGATTCCAAACCGGACCTCCCCTATACGATACGAATGATTATCCATGTGCGCATAGGGAAAAAGACTAACAAGCCCTTAACGGGCATGCTCGACCAAGGGGTTAGGTTTTATTTAGGTTGAATTTTATTTCATGTGGTTTTGAAAATGATATTGTTCAACTCTGTTTTTGAAGTATTGCTCCACTTTTTCGAGCAAACCAATGGGAATGATATCGATGGCGTTGTGGATGTTGCCTTTTAGCAGTTCCAGAGTTGGTGGTTTATCTTTGTCGACGATAGACTTTAGATATCCCCATAAAAAATAGTCACAGAAAGCCAAAACCGGGGAGTGCCGCTAGAATCGAGTACAGAAGGTACATTGTGATCCACAATGAGCTACCACATCAAAAAGCGCTTCTTGACACAACACTAATTGTGAAGATACTTTAGTGGCTTCCTGGAAAAGTAGGCCTAATAGGCGAACGCATGCTGTTATTTTGTGCAAAGCATGATGAAAACTGATTGGTGTGATACACATTTTTGGAAGCTCATCTTTCGATTGAAACTATTGAAATCTCTATCTGACAATGTTTCGCAAATTGGCGTTTGTTTCACATCATGAAGTGCCGCTGCCCCAACCTGTATGTATGGTTGCTAGGTTGCTACCTTAATGTAAAGTAGCTGCTGAAACTTACCATCAATAGCATAACATAAGTTAGTTAAACATACAATATATTATGCAGTAAAACCGATACAAATAATTATAGCTATACATTGTGAATGCTGAGCAACCACAGACCATACCCAATGTTGTTAAATAGTAATATCTTTTTTGCAAATTGGTGAGTTGGATTTTTTACACTTTTTTGAGCTGTAGATGGTTGTATGATTTTGTGTTAATATTTTCCCAATCCACATCGTACTAACAAATAAGAATACAACTTTCAACGAAAACATTTGAAATATCAGTTTCTTCTTTTTACTTAGCCAGAATTTTTCGGTTATCCAAAACCGAAGGAAAATTGTAAGATAAATGGGTAGTGAATTGACACGTGCAACGGACTTTTCGCAAACCAGCGTGACCCTAAATTATAAATTTGGACCATTCGGATACCCAGTTGGACTTCTCTTGTAGAAAATGGTTTCTTCAGCAATCGGATACATTCGTACTAGCAAGAGCAAGCAATCCACCTCATGGAAACTATTGTCTAGGCACTTTATTGCACGCAAATGGTTTTATTGATTTGCTTTGCTACTTTGGATCCGTCTGGCATCATTCTAATAAACGCAGGGAGAGTTGTTTCTGTTTCTTTCTTTGGTATTCGTGTGAAGTTGTTGTACGAACTATGAGATAAACGTTTATCGAATTACAAAAACCGATCCCTTTTTCTTAATCTAGTATGACTGGTTCTAGGATGCTAGAGTAAGTGTGAAATCTCATACTGGCAGTTTGTTTACGGCTTTTCTAAAGACAGACGGACTGATACTTGTAGAAAAGAGGTCTGTGATTGATTGTCATGAACCGCTTGCCATCGATAATTAAGATTCTCTTAACCCTTCAAGAAAATATCGTCTTTCTAATGTGTTTATGGGGAGTGTCACCACCGCATGTGACATGAAGCTCAATTGAAGTAATATGAGTGATGGAGTTAATAGCTTTTTTTACATTTACTTTGAGTTTATTCGGCCATCTAAAATGGAAGGTTACATATCAGTAAAATAACGGAAAATATTTGCATTGTTATATAGGGAGATTTGTATTTACGATGCTGTGTTGATAAAGCAAATTAATTTATGTGGTTCCCCTTATTTGCGAAAGCAGGTTTGTTCCATTACTGTTCCTACTTAACTCGAGAAACCTGCATGTCCAGCAACATTTTGCGCGACATTTCTTTAGGACGTTATAATTACCTTTAGAAAAATTCGTCGAGTGCATGTCGAGCTGCATGAATCTCCCACAGTGTAAAATGTCAGTTTGGGATGTCTCCACGATGCATACGCGAAGGAATTGAGAGTGTGTGGGTTGGAGTGGGGGGTAGTTTTAAGCTTCTGTTTGACTGGTAACTTCTTGAATAATTCGTCTTCTCTGTTGCTGGTCCCGTATTGAAGCAACGTTTCCATGATCGAGAATAAAGATATTATCGTATGCTATCGAATTTCCGTCACCGTATTTAGTTTCTTGGCAGTCAGATGAATTTGTCGAAGACAACGAAGAGGCATTATCAAAGCAATGACCATGGTCTGCTTCATGCTGCCGGTTTCGCTTCGCTATGATTTCGAAAAAATGGCTTTGTTTAGCAGATCTCAACAGTTTTTATCCCGGCAGCGTTGACCTGGTATAAGCGGTTTCACGCTCGGCGTATATTTAATCCTTAATATGTCAACTGTGACAAAACGAGTCTCATATCGCTGTGATGATCATCCGTCGTGCAAAACGAATCATTTAATCCTTTTATGACGGTTGTCTTTCGGAATTGGCGCTGAATAAACTGCATTATATTATTTCAGTCGTATGACAAAAAAAGAAAAAGCGTGAATAAGCGAAAGAATGGAAGAATGGTATTAAAAAAACATGGGTGAACTGCATTGCAAAAAGTGTTCCGCGATAGTGATGGTTTAAATTCTCGACCGTCGGACTCGCGTTGTTCAGCACTATTGCATTCAATATTTGACACAACAAGGAATACACAAGTGATAAAAAATGTCGTCTTAAGCGGTTCTTTTCGTGATGTCGTTCCGACTGACGAGATAATCTAAACCAGAGCTGGCCAACGCAATTGTGAAAACATTTCTTACTCAGTTTCGACAATAAAACTCTTTGTAGAACCGGTTGACTGTCCTGAGTCCCGCAGGCAATTTGTTTTGCCCATGCAATGTCACAAAGGGGGTGATGAGCTTCATCTTCAACGAACATATCGTATTTCGTAAGCTCTGGGGGTCAAAAGAAATAAAACATTGACATTTAATTTATTCCGATTCATTAATTACAACCAAGAATGGTCCGTATAGCGTGATGCTAGAGTGTGCTTCCGGCGGCTAAAGGACAAACATCTTAGCACCTTAGGGTTCACGCGCAGGGCATACTAATCACTCTTTGGAGGCCAGAATGGACAAGGTTCGTTTGTTACTGAGAAGCAAACACTCTGTGCCGTATTCCGAGACAATTTTCGCCAGTGAATTCGAAAGGCAGAAAACAAAGGGCCAGTTGTAGGGAAAACAATAAAATAAAGATTAGCTGCCGTTCTGGATTCGGCATGTTGCTGTCGTCATATGGTAGTGTTCACACATTTCGGGCTCATTAACTGGATCCACCACGATGTGTCCAACTGTGTAAGATGTGTCAATCTTAGGATAGAAATTTGTCGAAAAGGAAAAAAGTTGCACCGTTTTATTTCCTGTAAATTTTTATTTAGCCAGTGTTCCGCAGGTGAATATTTGCTGAATGTTGGAGACCTCAGTGTGGATTGATGTGCATAACAACTAAGGATGTGAATAATAATTTTAATCATTATTGTTTGCAGTATTTTACCTTCTCAAAATTATTTGTAATGAAAAACCACGTGTATAACAGGACGAATCATGGGTGTTATGATTTAAATTGAATCTAGACGTTTATTCGAATATCAAAATATATACCTCAAGACAATTCAAAAGGGTTATCGTATTCGTGTTTAAAAAAGAAAATCATGAAATATATCAAATTTGTTCTTGTTGAGCCGCGAATCGAAAGTCATCTTATATGATGTACAGAAATAGTAAGATTTCTACCTTTCAATCATCATTCTTCCATGAACGTTAATGATTTCAAGCGGTTTTACTCACATAGAAACATATATTTTTACTTTAAGAGAAACATCGTTTTGGCCATCGAATGTTTCATTCGTTCTATGAATTGGTTTGTGAGTAAGTAAATATATTAAGGAAGACTGCAACTTAATTAATGGACTATTATTTCTTTGCATTTTTCTAAATGTTAAAACGAATTAAAATAAATAAATAAATAAGTAAATGAAATGTTGCTCGCGCACATCAGTTGGCTAAATAATATTCTATGGTCCAATCTAAGTTTCTTCAGAAGAAAATAAAATTAAATTTTGGAATTATATTAAAATTACAATAAAAGTTTGAATGTTATGATTTGTTTTTATACGGAATTTTCGTACAATGCTTTAAAAAGTTAAAGTAAAAATCAGGCAGAACATCCTTACGAGTGTGATGCTATAAATCAGCTGCAAGCTCCTTAGCTCCGTTCTTACCTTTTTCTCCAATGAGTACCAGGAAACCATACATAGACAAGTTAATTTTTTCTCGCCGCAATAAATCATCATCCAATTATTATCGGCGGTCCGGAAACCCCGAATCGTCAGTATGCTTCTTTTCCGAGATGTTATCGAGCGGAAGGCGAAACAGAGCAGGGGTTTCGAAGAAAAGCGAAAGATTGCCTATTTTTCCGGGTGATTTCCCTGAGTCGGATGCTTTTCAGGAAGTGTCAACGATTCGGATGATTAAGTAGCCAAATGAGACTAGGAAGTTTTCCCCGGACGAGGGCTGGTATCAGCGTGCGCTATCACCGTCGGCATTCATCACGAGTGTTGCTGATTTAAGCCTGCGCTTTGATCCCTAGAGGACGATGGTGTAAGAATATCTCAAAGGAAAATTTTAAGAAAGGAAAAGTATTGACTGTTGATAGGATGTAAAAGAACTGTTAATGATGCGTTTTGCATCTGAACTAAGAGTTAATATCACATTTTTTTTTGTATAACAAACTTTTCTGAATGAGTGTAAAATAGTAACGAACGTTAACCAAAGGGTACGCTTTAATTTACTTCAGAGATTGACGTTTTCAATTATTTAACATGTTAATGCTGTAGCTCTGTATGTTTCATCGTCCTTCTCATGTTGTATGCACTAATTGACAAGTTATTTAAATGTTTTTGTGTCTGATTTAAGTTCGATTTGTTTGACCGTTCATTTGAAGTCATTCTACTTTCCTTTTTTCGTATGTATGATTTCAACCCGTTATTTACCTACCTGTGACATCTTACGTGTATGGGCTAAAAGTTCTAGCAACGATTCAAACGCATGAGTCCATATGAAAGGGAACCGTACTTTGCACACTCCAACTGTAGAAACATTCTCCGGAAGGTAAAAGCAGGGAAAAGTCAATCAGGTGGATTAAAGGCTAATGAATTATGTTAAGTATGCTCAGTCTGTACATTCAGCCATATGAACGTTTTCCGAAAAGGGAGCGATAGATGGTTTCCCCTCATTTTGATTTGTCGACCGTAAGCCACACGTGGGTCGTAAAATTTTATTAAAACAGTCTTTTTTTGCAACAATAAAAAGCACTCCAAATTGAATACGTGAATGGGACGTGATCTGGAATTGCGATGGGCCCTTCCCTGTTTCATCAGCCTACTACGATGGGGATGATCTTTTTGACTTCCTCACCTCGCTGTACTCTTGAAGGGAGACTTTTATTCAAATGGCACTTTGATTTGGATTCTATGGAACCCCAACATTTGCCTGAGGAAGTCAGTGCAACTAGTGTTGGGAAAGATTGCCATTATTTTCTTACATGTTACCATCAAATAAATATAATGTCGTTGTTTGAGACAACATTTGCTCCTACCTATGTTGGGTTTCTTTTTCTTTTACAACCCCTAATATTTTGATTCAGTTTTGGTAGGTATGATTGATATCGAAATGGATGAATTCGACTATTGAGAGCCCTTGAATAAATAGTATATGTCACTTATACCACCTTTCGACTTCCAATAACTAGTGTTTTACATTTATGTAATGTTATAGTAAGCACATAGCAAATTAAATCCTAATTTCTTGTTCTTCGGAAACATGGTAAATTATTGATTCTTCATTTGGCACATGTCTTCTGAGCATAAGTATAGTTACAATATGTTTCCAAGATAAAGTTTTGTCACATACGTGACAAAAAAGGAAAATGAAAGTGAAAAGAGCATTACGAAGGAATCCTTAAGATATGGCGTCTACGATGAGTGTGGCCGTGAGTAATAATAAATTGAATGACATAAATTAAGAGCCATCTGAGACGTAGGATGATCGATTGGATAGTGGCCGAAAGGGACTAACACCAGCTATCGTAAATCGACTCCCGAGGGGATTCTGAGGCACTTCCGTGTGGTTGGAAAAACAAAACGAACATCAACTGACAGGGAGAAATTCCCGACCGTGTATACAATGACCCAAAATCACGTACAAACTTTTTCTATTTGCAGTCTATTAATTCACTTGTTTTTCTTCCCGAATGTCTGCTCGATGCGATCGGTGCACGTTTATCTTTTGTGGTCAATGGCTTTTGCTTCCGGTTCTGAAGACATTGTGGCAGAATTCTGCAAAGCGGCAGGAGTATAGTGCGTGTCTAACGTTCATTAGGAATAGAAGATTCAGTGTGTAAGTTTCTTTGTGTGTTGTTGATGTGTATAAATGTTTATATAATCCGATATGTTCAACACATACTAAATTCAGTTTAAGCAGTGTGTAAAACAACTTTTGCAAATAGCAATCCACTAGCCGGGAGAAATTCATCATCTTGAAACATCGAAGGTTATCAATCATAGATTAATTATAACTCTTTCCTAAGATTCGGTATTCCTGTTACAAACCACTGTATGAGACTTGACACTATGGAAACTGATTCACAAAATGGTTATGAAAATGTTTTTTTTGTTGGCATATATGCTACTTCCCAAAAGCACCTTTCTATTTTGTTCAAAGGAAATGAGTATTTTTTCAGATTTGGCTCAAGGTTTGTCATCATAGGAACATCATTTATTTTTCCATCGGCATTATTTACGTTTGGAATGCCTTCACACCTCCGTTTGTTTATTTCGATATCAAACAATAAGGGCGCCAGTGACCAACGAGTGTTCTATTTACGGCCCGTGGGATCAAGGGACATAACTAATTAGTGTTGGTCATTCATCCCAATCTTATTTATTGCAAAACCTAGAAGTTCATTACCGTTAACAGCGAACAAACCGACCAAAACCCGAACCAGCACTAGGAGTGAAGATGGATGATATTCAGCACCGTTGCGACTTTGCCTTCGCTCGGTTTTGGAGGATTTCATCTAGACTAAGTGTGCAAGGAAACAACTGCCATGTTTGCGGTATGTCGCGCAGTTGCTTCGTGTTAAGGTATGACACAAAAGAAATTGAGGGCAGTTTACGACTCGAAGTAGCCTGTTGGTGATGGCACATCTTATCCATTACGACCCAGGCGTAACAACTATTTGTAGTAAGACAAAGAAAAAGGCATTAAATTTATGTCCTTATTCGAAATGAGGGATGAGGTTAATGAAAACCACTTTTTCACCTCAAAAGAGGACGGAAGTCATAGATGGTAGTCATTCGACAAAGGTAATGTGTTTTCGTTACTTCAACTTTCTTCATAATGGTATCCGCTATGACGCTGGGTAATATTTTGCTTCACTGTTGGCTGGAGATCTAGGGAGCTTTAATGTACCTTGGCATTCCCATTCTTTTTAAAAGTTGGATCCGCCGTAAACAGTTTAGGTCTTGGACTGATGACCAACGGCTCCAAACATATTCACTGCATGTAACAATTATTTCTGGTTAATGAATCAGCGTCCCAGGAGGACATAATCTATAGTCATTTGGTGATGTATGACAACTGACATCACGGTTCCCTTCAAAACTATTCTGGTACAGATAACTTCTGGCCTTTTCTACATTGCGGTTAGTGGTCTGTGCATTAAAATGTGTTTGCCTACGTTTTCTACACTCTTTTTCAACGGATTATCATCAAAAGTTGTCGCTTTTCTATAACATATTCATACCACCAATCCGCACCCCTTATGATCTGCTAAAAGTTGTTAGACCAAATGGACCAAAAACACGGTGTTAAGCGGTCGGAAGCGGTCTGGGTGCTGATAGAAATGGTTTGTGATGGAAACCGCTGACGAGGGGAAAGTTTTCAAAACCACCATATGGAACCGGCTTGGCATTTTCGCGATACCAGTGAGTTAAATCACAGATATTTGGAAAGGAATGTACTATACATCCTTTCCGCGCCGCTTGTGAGCATAGAAGAATGGAGCCAACTAAAGGATCACACATTTACAAATATTGTATTTTGCAAGGAAATCTAATTGTTGTCTCCATGTTTTGGGCCATTTCCGAAAACTCATTTGGTTTGATGTGAGTATCTACTGCAAGGCTAAAGCGTGTTAAAGAAATATTTTTTTTTAAATGTATGTGAAGTTATTGACGGCGAAGTTGGTCGCTACCTCCGATTAGTTTATGTAATAATGTAATCAGTTGAACCATATATTTGTATTTTCCTATAATGTAGTTCTCTATTTGACTCGTGGTAGTACATTTAATTACTTAAATTCCTTTTTCTGGCGAAATGATAGTCTACAATAGTTTAAATTGACTTTAGATACTTTTAAAGTTTTCTATTTGTGTTTGTTTTGAGTTCTATGCAATCGATGCATGAGTTACTAATTTGTCTTATTGATCGTGGAACAAAAACGTTTGTTTATTAACAACCAGAGCAAAGTGAAAGAAAGTTTTTTCTCACTTGTTTCGAGATGATTTTCTTGCTTAAACATGCTTGCATCAGGCCACTCTTACTAAATTTGCTTCCGGCTTCTGTGATCGTTGTGGAATTTAATTTAAATTATTCAAAACTACCCCCAGTCTAGCGTAGCGGCCAGTTGGCGGCACGCCGTCTGCTGTTCCTATCACCCCGTATACCGTGACGCCAGTTCCAGGAGGCTGCGGATGATTTATTTCAAAACAAGATTCAGTGACGGAAAACCGGCGGCGTTTCACCGGAATCAAGATTTAAATCAATTACGAAGCTGTACGGGCATGGAAGGGACGACGTTTCGTGGCCGGAAATCGACTAAACTGTTACAGTTTACAAATTGAATCCCCTCGCCTCCGGGCGCGAAACCTTTGCAAACAAGATTACACTTAAAATTAGGGTTGACATTCGTCCATGGCACTCGAGGTCGGAGCGGCATGCAAATGTTTGTTCATCATTTCAACCAAACCATGTCCATCCTTTCATGTTCCTTTTTGGACATAGGGCTATGCTAGTGCAACAGGATTGAGAAAGCGGGTGGAAGGAATTTTGTTTTAATTTATCTAAGCAAAGGCACGCGAAAAGAAACGGGACGACTTTGAACGCGAAGGTAGCATCCTCAGGCTTGCTCTCGCCAAGGGATATGATATAAAAAAAACTATGGGAAAGTGATTAATTTCGTTCCATTTTCTCTCGGATTGTATATTCCAGGTTTGATAACTTTTCCCAACCTCTGTTTCGCAAGAAATCGGCCTCGCGTATGCTAAGTTATTTCCGTAATGAATTTTTTCTTTGATCTATAAATTTTACCAGAACGACCGTGTGCTCAATCCCCACGATGCAAACATGAGATGTGAAAAAGAGAGCGACATAGACTGAAAACTCTTTCGTGATTTTTATCCTGCACTAGATATTTCATTTTATCAAAAGGAATTACAACAAGGGTTATATTTGACCATATGGCTTTAGAAGAACTATGATAAAAACCAAATATAAGTTTAAACATTATTTGGTCTTAGAAATCCATAAAATTCGTTCATAGTAACCAATTCTTCCAAGTTTCGTTTCGTTTTGTGGCTAATAATGGTACGTAGGATAAATCTGGGTATTACTGACCAGATTAACTGGACAATTCCTGTATATATGTCCAGAGTGGTGGACGTGAATGGATAATCATGCTGTTAATGCTACTGTTATTTATTATGTATGAATAATCTCATGAAAACCGATTTGAGCTTACAGAATGTTGATTCTTCTTCATTATAAGATTTACGTATCATTCAATCTGAAGATCGCAGAATACGCACTTTCAAATAGGACTGTGTTACTTAAGCACGTTCTTGCGTCCAGTGTTATCTTTCCTCCAAAGTTGCTCACAACTCTAATGAAAATTTACCCTAAACCGATTGTTCATAAGTATAGATGCTGGTGAAATGCAGACTCATTTCAGTTGATTTGACACCACTTTCATGACTAATCATTACGCAAACAGTGACTTTTTCTCATCCATGTCTGGATTCCCCTCTCTGTAAGTAATCGAAGTTGACGAAGGAAAAGTTACCGTGTGGATTTTCTTGTCGCTTCAAATCGTCATCAGACATCTGTGTTTCTTGCACTTAGACCATCTATATCGATTGTCACTTCATTTGTTGAATCATTGGAAAGCATAGCAAAGGTCATTCAGTAAGAAAATCTAGCAACTTAAGTTATTAAAAAACTATGTTAATTACCCTTCGTCTTGCTAAACGTTCTATTTACTCCCTTAAATTTTTTTTCAAGTAATCTGAAGTTGTGGAAGCCAAACAAATGCCACAAGAAACCAAGCTCATGTTATGTGTAACACAATTCACATACGGTAGAAAAAACAGTAAAAAGGTAATTTATCTATCCTGCGCTTGATTTTATTTAGCCAAAAAGGCTCAGACAGTTAAACATTCTGCAAATTTGATGCGATGTGCTGATTTTTGGAAGCAGGATATAGTAAAGTGTTTATTCATGCCTCTTTGGTTGAAAAAAATTTGGAATTCAAAGGTTTACAAAACATTGTAATAAAATTTTGGTGCTCGAATAATTGATTGATTATGATTTGCCTTTGTTTTTAGCCAAGCAACTCATATCGCTGTCGAAAAAATACATCTCTACAAAATAAATAACCAGATAATATAGAATGACAAAAACGTTATTATTTTCGCGGTTCTTTCCTTTTTCTTCCTCTCTCTATTATCTTTTGGTCCCACATACATATTAACCTTTTTTGTAAGAAAATGTTGCTTTCATAACGCTAATTATATTTGCGTATCGGTTGGCAACGCCTTTACAAGCACTTTCCGTGCGTGGCCATGTGGAGTTGCCTTATCTTCTTGTTGTCTTTTTGACAACTGTGATAAAAATCAGACGGTGTTAATTGATGTTCATTTGCGCTGCTCAGCATCGGTTGGTAACTTCTTCGGTTCACTTGCGTTGACTTGACTGGTAATTGAAGAGTAAACATATCGGCAAAGGAGTGAAGATTGAATTATTATCACCAATGCCGATGGCACTTTTCGATGCTCTTTCTTCGCTTTCTTGAAACAATGGAGTTCCTACTTTTTTTCATGTTTCGTTCTTGTCGCATGAACCTTTTCAATGATCAGGGTTCGGCAAATGCCTCATGTACATTTTTTGCCCTTTACCATTATTTATTGCAAATCTGATGTGTATGAATTATGAATAAATTGTTTTATATTTTGCGAATGTTATATTGATAAATTGCTTGTATTGGAGATAAAACACTTTCAATACACTTTCTGAGTAAAGCAAAACTACTTTTTGCTAATGTATAGCAAAGTTACAGTTTTGTTTAAAAATAATATTTGTTAAGAAAAATATTGCCGACCTCTGAAGTGGGAACAAGTATGCTAATTTACTAACAAAACGGAACCACCTCCGGCAAAATCGTTGCACGGCTACGTTAACGCAAATATGCAGACGCACTCTCTGAAGCCTATCTTCTTGTTGGACGGGTCCCAGCGATGTTTATTCGAAGACGTCGTGGTAGGTACGGCAATTATCACAGTAGTGCCAGGTTCTGAACAAAAACTTAAGCGTATTTATCAAGAAGCCTCGCAACGTTAACTGAGAGCTCAACAAGGTGCTACTTGTATCATAATGGCTTTACTTTCAAACGTTATTGTTCATCGCACGAAAAAAAGGATTGACATCGGTTCGATATCGCAATGGAAGTCAATTTTATTTATCATTTATCACTATCATGTAAGTCTCCTTGTTTAGGGGATGAACTTATTTTTAGGGACCCACACCACCCCATGTTGTACTTGGTGCATCCCAAATAGGCACTCAAATAGTCTTTTGCATTTTTAGAATTATCGTCAAATTATTTGTTAATGCTTCTTTTACCAACCGAATCTTCGCGTTTCCTTAAACTCGAATGTTCCTACTTGATGTTATGAAAAAGTTATTATTGAGTTTAGTCAGGAAAAATTATTTATAATGGATATATTTAAAGAAAACAATTGTTATTTTTAATAGGTTTGTTTTAACAAACAGTTAAAGAGTCGTAATTGACTTTCTATAAAAACGATTTTTCATCTTTCATTAATTGACGTCAATCAATTAATCACAATTTTAACTAAACCACGTCAAGCGAAGACGCTTTGTCCTTTGAATGGTTTGTCACCGTTTGGCCGTATAGTTTTCCAGCAACATGATGACATTCAAAATTATTTCACCCTCTATTCGTACCTACCGTTAACAGACTATAGGACTAGAACTGCTACGAAACAAACAAGTCGAAGAAGAAGAATGACGTTTGTGTTTTCATTTTTACAAATTGTCTGTACGTCGAGTTATCGCAAAACGCAGAGAAACCAAACGTAATAGTACAAATCGTGTTATCAGTGGAAAAGAAAAGAAAGCTCATTTAATTGCCTGTCAATCACACATTAAACACATCACAAACATTGACGACAACGAACACATGCGGCAGCCAAAAACAATGAAGGGGTAGGAGAGTTACTTTGATGAGGGGTGCTTCGAAGTCACTTCCGGTCGTTCGAAAATGTTCCGGTCTCAAAGGGAGTTTATGGGAGTTGGCTTGACCTCAACAGGAACGGACGATACAATGAGGCAGTGACTAATGTGATGAAAAGTGAATCAATGTGCCTTGACCGTACAAACATTTCCAGACGGATTAATCGCTGAGTGAAAGGCTTTGTGTGGGAGACACACATTTTCACCGAGGGTTTAAATTCATTTTCACTTTGTTGGCATGAAATGGGCTTTGAAGGATTGGAAAAATAGATTCACATCAATCAAGTTGTGCCTGGATGTAATGAGATGGCGTGAGCGAAGATTTTGGAGAATATTTCATTGTTGAATAACTTTTAGTTAGAATTCTTAATATATTATCAATAGACTTTTACATATTTATTTGCAAAGAAAATGTTTATCTAATTCTAACCACCATAAATATATTACATCTACAAAAAAAAGTGATTTGAAAAGTATTTATGAAACAGTTGTGATCGTTTGAATGTTAAAAATTATACGCTAGAGATATTGCATACTCAAAATAAAGAAACTACTTTATAAAGCCCAAAATATATGCGACACGTCCCATTGCAACCCGTTCTCCGGTCGTAAGAGTGAAATGATATTATTTTATTGGTTGAATAACAAATGCCAAATAAGTAGTTTGGCTATCACAATTAAAAGTACCAAGGCTAGCATATGTTTCGATTTTCAACTACCTGTAATTGCCTCACGAACTGTGCCCACAAATTTTTGCCCACAGAGTTATCTTAGTAAGCTACGCAATTCATCAAGTTGAATGGATTCAATAGATTTCTGAATAATCAAGGCGGTAGTTTAATCTAAGGCTCTCTATTTTGAAAAGAATTCGGAAAATGTCTCAACAAATCATGCCCAACAAGATTTATCGACACGTCTTGAAAGGTTTTCAATTTTATCATACCGTGGACGGAAGTGGTACGTATAGTTATCTTATTTTGGACGATGAATTTATTCAATCGAATCATTCCACCGTATATTCTTGAATTTAGGTTGTACTTTTAACGAACTTGTTTCGTTTGTTTTTTTGAAAAATGAACGAATATACAAGCCTCAGATTGTCGCGAAGTGGGTAAAAGGTGTACTAGAAAAATTTCATGGCTCTGGAATGTTGCAGGATGATCAATGGGGGAATTTTCAACTTCATACTGTTCTCCAACAAGGTCCTTTTGATAAAGATGAGGATTTCATGTTGAATCCGGAGCAAGGTCGTTATCATGTTGATAATTCTAGTGAAGAAACTTTGTCGAACGTTCCACACTACCTCAAAGTTTTGCGTCGAAAGGGAACTGAAAACATTCTTCCCAAACATCGAATTCATACACCATCTTTTAATCTGCCAAATGAAAATTCAAATACGAACATGTCATTGCACAAGAGAAGTACTGAAGCTACGGAAGGAGATGTATTATTCGTTTCAAAATTTGATGGACACTTTGATTCGTATTCCAGTCGAAATTTGCCTAGTTCATTTTCCGGATTTGCTGTTAGTGCCTCTTCCGAAGAAGAATAACCCATTTTACGCAGAATAATACTTTAACTTAAACTAAACTTCGATAGCTATCTCATTCAACCAAATCTCGTCGTAGCTGAAAATCATGTGTATTTAACTTGAAATGGAAAATTTGTAGCCCTGAGCGAAAATTGTCCCCTGATGTAAAAAGTTGTGCTAACTTCAGTCGACGTTAGGTCAACATGTCGTTGTGTAAATTTATTTCAAAGATGAAAATAGATTGAACGGATGAATGAGATTACAAATCGCTCACGGCGCTTCAAATTACAAACAAAATTATAAATATATCACAGTACCGGCTGTACGAAAATGTTTGTCTTTTACCTTTGTGAATTTGCTCTTTTGATAAATATCGCGTTTTAAATTGATGTTTTTCTTTATAATTTAGAAGAAAATAAGTGTACCACTATGGCTCAAATTAAAGATAGGATCATTCGTGGTGATGTTTTCTTAAAAATCTTCTTTCAGAACTTTAGCTCTGAGCTGTAAATTGTAAAGATAAATTGTTTACGGAGCTGTTACTTCACCCAATTTTGAAAACGGCCAAATACCGCGTGTCTGATGAAATGCTTTTGATGTTGCTCCTCTAGTAAAAAGACGTGTTTAGGATGAAATAGGCAAAACGACCTTTTTCTCATATTTTAACCGCCAGCAAATCTGCATGTAGCAGCTGAAGATGATGGTGGTTGCGCTTTTTTATCAGACTGTGTTTTTAGTTCACTTTATTTTATCTGCGTTGCTTATTGTAAGGGCAAGAATATGTTTTTAATAAGAAAATCTTAATTGAATTAGCAGGGGCGGTCGCGGCTTTTTTCCTTCCCCTATCCCTGGGGGTCACGTTCGTTCTTTATAACTTTCCTCTTTAATGTTTGCACACAATTCATCCAGGGGTTAGAAGTTTTCTTAAAACAATATAATATCATCCCTCTATCGGCAGTTTCCACCAACCGATTGGTAACAAAGCAAAACAATACCTGTCTCAAAGTTACCGATTGGTAAAAAAGCAAAACAATCTCAAGATCTGGAGGACGACCGTTTAACAAATTATAGAGAAAAAAAAATCACGCCGCTGGCATACACCACCTTTGTTGGAATAATTTTCCCAGGATCCAACAGTGGTTGTGGAGATATGTGATTGGCCTATTTCTAGCCACAACGCATGTCGTTGAAAGCGACAAAATACATTTTGACATGGCTGATAGCAAGGGGAAAACAAAACCGCTTGGCAAAAGATCAAGGACTTTAACAACAATAAAAAACACCAATCTTCACCCCACCTGCGGGTAAAAGAATTACATGATTAGTAAAGTGCTACCCCAAGAAAACATCACATTGGAAAAAGCGGAAAGAAACCCTAATCCTTGGTAAGTCCTACAGCGAGAGAGAAAAAAAACTTCAATATATCCTTTTGGAAGTCAACAAAAAATCTCTAAGCTAAATAAATACAGGGGAGTCTTGTAACTCAAAATCAGATGGGGGAGTACACGTTCAAGGATTCTTAGGACGTTTGCCTGAACAGTGTTTTCCCATGCTGAGTGACGAATGACGTCGATTGGCCTAAAGATGAAACAAGCCAAATAAAGACACCGAACTCTGTCAAAAGAGGGAATATAGGGAGGGAAATTGAAATAGATCAACAGCTAATTTGCCCTCGGCGGGTTGGCGATTGTTTGATTTGACTTTGGTTAATTTTTTCTCCTAATCTTTTGTCAGAAATATTAGCGATTTACTTGTGAACCAAGAGCTTTACTATATTACGGAATCAAAATAAGTAATTTCGCAATTATATTATTCTAGAAACGTAACAGTGAGATGTTTTGGTAAACCACTGTGGAGACCACAAAGAAACTGTAAAATGAGATGTTGATTGAGGTTATTACGTTGGTGATAACGGTTATGCAAGGACGATGTGCCAAAAACACTAAGCAAATAGAAAGATGCATGCAATGCTAATTTTTTCGAGGAGCTGGTTAGCAAAGGTTGATTTATGAAAGGACCTTTTCTGTCCTAAACCTTGTCCTTGCCACTATCGACAATATCCATTTATTCTGCCACAAAGGAAGTTTAGGGTTCCAAACCTAGTATTTCTAGTAAGGCAAACGACTGGAACCAATAAGCATTTATGTGTTTTACGACACCACTGGGAACAGTTTTCCCGAGTTGAAAGGACGAACAGCACTCTGGCTGTGTCCAGCCATTCGCAGATTTGTCAGAGTAGGAGGCGAAATAAAATGCCTTGTGTGGTCATCCGGTCACACCAAAGAAATACTGTAGATCAACCAGTTGGGTCAATGACTTACAGAACAAAAACGGAAACAAAGCCTTTGTTTTGCCCTTACCACTTAATGTCTAAACCACATCATTGTCAAATTTCAGAAGTTTTCTAGCTCGCTGGGAATACTTTTGATATCAGTGGCGTTGAAAGCATTTCTAGATGGATCAAGTAGCTGAGTTATATTTGACATAAACTTTGATTTATCCCGTACCTTTTCGGTTTATTTGGACAATATAGTGAATTTTGTTCATTACATAATTGCCTTTGGTAAGAAATAATTAAATTAGTAATTCAATGAGTACATCAATATGTTAACCTCACCCTACATCATTTTCCTAGATTTAACGCCTAACTATTGCAGTGGTTCGGGAAATGTTAAATATTCGATTGAATATTTTGTTTGTGTGGGCACCATTCCATTCCATATCACAAGTTTGGTTACATACAAATCATAAGCGTAAAATGCCTAGAATTTATTTTTTATACAGTTTCCTCCCATCGTCTATGAACTGAGGAATGACGCTTGCTTTACCACTAAAAATTCAACAGTTATCACAATAAGAGGCTTTCGCTTGCAACCCTCGTATATTCAAACGATTTTGCAAAGGGGCCGAAAACAGTTCCCCTCTTTTAGCATAAATTCGCAAATTCGCACAAGGAAACAAAGGGAGGAGTGAAATATGCGAAAAACAAAGGCAAGCCCATCTATCAAAGACAAGAGTAATACGTATCCTCACGCAAGTTCTGACACCCAAGATGTGCCAAACAACATAGCCGCCGAAGAAGTGCGAGGGACACATTCAGGACTTTCCATTTTTCCTAGAGTGCTTTATAATGTGCGAAAAAGTACGAAACGCTCGTGACGTCGCCCAGTTTTATTTGTTCGTTTGTGAGAGTTGCAAATATTTTGGGAATCTTTTCGAGGTTTAATGTCGACTCGCAGTCGGATGCCGGAAGCCTGTCACCGATCTATTTTTAGAGTCTGTTCTTGGTTACTCTCGATGGTTAGCGTCTTGGGTTAGTCTTTCTGTAATTCGTCACGTGGAAGAACCACTGCTGCATTCTTAAAATGTTTTCCCTCTTATAACTGAGGTGGCAGCATTAATGGCCAATCGAATGAACGTGCCTTAAACGGGCCATACTTCAAATAACGAACGTCCTTAATTAGAAATAAATTAGAGCGATGCTATTAGTTGTGACATTTAAAATTACGTATAAATTACTCAGTCTCTTAGTGATAGACGATATTCAATAGGTAAATAACCATTAAGACCATTACACAATTTATCCATTATTTCATATTATTTATAGATTCATTGGGTGTACTTCGTGTTATTTGAAACATATTTAATTATATTAAGTAGAATTTTCGCTCTTCGTGTTTTCTATAAACAAAATTACACAGAAATAATGTAGGTCATAATCTATCCTTTCTCATCCCAACTATCTACTTTTTCTCATGGGAATGGCGATTGGTTGCGTCGCAAACCGGAATCAATTTATTGGCCATAAATTTTAAACGATGGGTAATGGCTACTCGTTTCGTATAAAGAACGAAAAGAAAAAAAAACATATCGAAGGGATGAATTTAAAGAGTTTACTTCGGGTGACTTTGGGTTTTAGACACGATAAGTATGAAAGGAATGCCCTGAATACATTGAGATTATGTAACCCCGATGGGTACGTCCCTCGAGACATGAGGCTATCGGATATAGGGGTGACGTACCTTCAATTCTTTAAAATATTGAAACTACTCAAGCCGCACTTCTACTTTCTAGTCTAGTCACGTTCAGTGACAATTTTCCGAATGAATAAATCCTTCTGGACCTGCCGATTCAAGCTATTTTCTGCTCCACCATTGTTGTGACAGTGGGTTTGAAAAGTGTTTACAATCTACTTAACAAAACAAGTAATCAGAAATTTTGGATAACAGTGACCCAGTAGTAGTGGAATGTGCTTTTCGATGCGAAGTCATGAAATGTTGATCCCGCCATGATATGGCCTCAACTTCTAATTTCATGAAACATACAAAATTTGCAGTTTCACTACAGTTTTTGGCTCATTACATGGTATGATTCGACCTTATCTATTGACCTAAATATGAATGATCTTGGAGTAATTTGATGTTGGTCGATACACATATGGTTTTTGAATGCCAACATTATACAGATTACACATAAAAAAATAAATAAATTAAATCAAAAATAAATTAAAAATTGCTTGTTTTAAAATCATGTTCCTCTTCATTGTTGGGATAGAGCACAGCTTTTAGCAGTGTGCAAAACCACTGCAACGGTACAAATTTTCTACACAAAGATAAAATAGAACGATGAAGCAAACAGCACTTATCAAACAGTCGTAATTAATTCCTCTTCTTCTTTTTCTTCTTCTTGGTGTGACGACAGTGTTGCCTGCTCGTTAAGAGCTTACTAGACTTTTTCCTTTTGTGTACGTGAAAAGTCAGTCCTCTTGTTGAGGGGAGGGCCCGGTCTTGATTGGGATTCGAACCCATGCCGTTAAAGTGGTAAGCCGTGCCTATTTTCTAATTGGCGCTACCTCTCGGCTGTTGCGGACCCCCTTCGTAATTGATTATGGGTATTATTATTCAACTAAGATATTTTCTTAACCAGACAACAATACAGAAGCTGCATCATAAATAAAAAAACTGGCTCTATGAAAATGATCCCTTGAAAATCCCATTAAGATATTATCCCACCCTCATGAAAAGCAATGGCAACTATGGGCGCGTTTAATTTGTCCCTACCCTACAGTTTCTAAGACTCATCTTCTGACGTCAGGCTTGTAAGTGACTAAAAGTTTCACCCTTTTTTCAAGATTCTTTATTTTTTGTTTGGTAAATGCCGAGGCATTTTCCATAAACATTTTTCATACTTTACCAAAAAAGGTTCTTTTGAAGGTTTTTGCCTGTTCGAGAAGCTGTGTCAGCTGTGAAAACGCTGCATTAACCCTGTTTAATTTCTGTTGAAAGGTTTATTCCTGGCGCTATAGCATGACCGTTATGGACAACAGGAAATGAGTAACATTGTAAAACTTCTAAAAGGTATCTTTTTTTTCGCGTTGGTCCATTGCATCTCATTGCACCATAAAACTTTCATAATCATAAAAGTCGCGACGCTATAGGTCTTTGACACCCGAAAACTGTTAATCCTATCGAGCAACCATGTCAAAATATTCCCACTGGAACGATACTCCTTACCTTATTTACATATAAATTTCCTAAACCCGAAGCAGGGACACATTGATTATCTCTTGGCTTTGGTAGTTGAAGTAAAATTGGGAAACCCGCGGGGACCACCTGCTGAATGAGTGCTAATTTAGCTCATTGGAAATGTTTTTTCCCTGTTTCGCATTTTGATATTCTTGGCCTACAGCAAACAGGGGAGAGTTTAGAGGCCAACAAAGGATAGAAATATTAAAGTTTTAATTGAATAAACAATTTTGTTTTCAATTAGATTGGTAAAACGCTATGTTCATAACATTCAAATATGTCAAATACAACTTGTTCACACTTCATAATCTTTTATTATTTTATACTATGTATTTTTTTCCTTCTGTACGGAAGTACTGACTTTCCACGTACACAAAGGAAAAAAAGTATAGTAAGCCCATTAAGGGTAGGCATGAGCGAAGATAGTCATTACGCCAAAAAAGAAGAAACAGTATTTTTTGTTTTACAGATCGAGAGCAGAGCAATTTTTCTATTTTCATTCATTTACAAAACATTGTGTGACTTAAAAGTAACGATTCTCGACTGACACAATATAATACAATAATATACACACTAGATAACGACCTATTTCATGACATAAGATTGGGTTATTACGCAGTTTTTTTTTCTGTATACAATTGTGTGTGCAACAGAACTATTATTTTAGTGAACACAACGAGAAAATTGCAATTAAGTATCTACGAAAGATGAAGAAAAAGTAACAGCATTGGGTGAAATAATTATCTGTCTATCAAACAGAACGACTTGGGCGGTCAATGAAAGGAATGTGTCAAGGATCAACGTTATCGGAGCAAAGGACAACACCCGGTTTATTTCACATTGCGTATTTACGTCACGTTAAAGTGATTTCCGGCGTTCAGATACTGAAGGGGCACATTTGTGGGAAACGAATCGAGAATCCAACATAAATTCTCTTTTAATTGTTAAGGGTGTCAAATGTTGTGGAAGTACGTGAGTACAAGTGATAAATGAGGTATAGACTTCGTTAGCTTCCCAGGAAAGTGGTTGATTTCCAAAATAATAGAAAATCGATAACACGAAATACTTTAGTTGAGCAGCGTTTGAGCACGGTGAAATCAGCACAGCTTCTTCGGTCGAATATTGGTGAAATATTCGTACTGTGTTTTATCGTATTGCAATTTTAGTCATTTCAATTCAGTAGGGGTTCCGCGACAGTCGAGCGATAGCGCCGGATAGAAAATCGGCCCTTGATCGCCGGGGCTCAGCACCTAGACGGCGTAGGTTCGAATCCCAACCGAGACCGGACCCTCCCCTGTACGAGAGGACTGACTATCCACCTAAACAAGGGAAAAAGTCTTGTAAGCTCCTGTAAGTCGTAACGCCAAGGAAGAAGAAGAAGTAGTTCAGTAGTTTAGTCAGTTTGGCTTGTTTAGTCCAATAATAAGAAAATTCCCACGTATTTTTGGATTCGTCTTTTTATTGATAACTACTGGATATTGCGGCTATATTCTCTTTTTGGTAGAGGTGGAGAATGAAATTATTTTAATTACGAGCGTTTAGTTGCTGTCTTTCTAAGTATGCCCTTTTTCTAACATGCCCTTTTATAAGGTGTCCGTAATCTGATGGCCGAGGAAATAACGAAATGACGAAGAAATAAGAAAAACAAAATAAATGAAAGCTTGGGGAAAGATAAATTACCACGTCTAATGAGGGCGATTATGTTAATTTATCCTTAATTAATTCTTCTTCATCCAGGATCACCCGTCGAAAGGCGAGACATTGTTGGGGGAATCTAGGCATAATCTTAGAATTCTTACATCCCATAAAGGACACTGTTAGGCAGAGTAGTGTTTTTATGCCTACGAATATGTTGCACTCGGTCATGCGCTTAAAATGACTGATGAGAATCATTAAAAACCGCAAATCTTTGGCGAAGGACGTGTCTGGAAACAGATTTTTTCAATTATTTTTTAATTCGTTTTTGATCCTTCCTTCAAGTCCTTTACTCATGGAAAATGTCAGTTGAAAAACGGACTATCAAGTGTTTAAGTTTTTGGATAATTGGGTAAATAGCAAGCACGATAGGCACTACT
>KE525262.1:754324-812545 GCA_000441895.2 Anopheles sinensis | reverse complement strand
AACGAAGTATACTATCTATCTAATGACAAGTAACAAAAGTATTAAAAATTTGTAATTATTCAATCAGCACCAACTTATCAACTTATAGCTATATATAGAGGGAAAACAGTTATGTTATAGTTTTTATTAACAATGTTATTTGCGTGATGAACTAACCTATTACAGCTCGTTTAAAATGGTTATAAATCGTAGCTATGTTCAAGCGTTGATTGAATAACTTTGATTCAATAAAGCAATAAAAATACGAATATGATGTCCTGTTCAACCAAAATAATTTTGCACAGAAACATTACTCTAGTATGACTGGGGAATCATGCTCTTACAACCGCATAACCAAAGATTCTTCAATGTTCCCTTAGGTATTGAGGTTGTTAGCTGATTCGGTTAAATGCCTCAGACTCCCCTGCTCTTTCGCTTCGCTTTACTTACTTATATCGCCATTCCTCAAACAAACACGTTACGGGTGCTTCTTTTGTGTATTTATGATTATTATTGCATATTATTGGCATATGATTTTTACGAGCGACTTAACACACATAAATACAATTACTTTCCCTGTGCACCTTTTTCGGAATGATAACGGCAACACGAGCCCGCCCGATTCATTCGACTGATTCAATCGTTCGTTCATCGTTGAATATCATTCTGCTTGGCCGTGTTATAGCCTAACATGAGAGTTTGCGAAAAGAACGTAAATTGCAGAGACACACGTGCCACGACAAGTTCCCCAGAAATATGGTGTATGGGATGGATAATAGATAAGCTTGAATCTGAAGCATGGTTGTATTAAATTTTCAAAAGTAGGTTTTTAGTACTACTCCTTTCAGTCTATCCTTTTCTCTATCGGTTTCTTAAGTGTACTGTAAGAAGATACAAAAAAGGGGATTTTTACAGCAAAGCAAGAAATGGAATTACGAAAGTGTTTATTGATTTAACATTAATTCCAAATACTAGACACCTAGCAAATGATTGTCAAACATGTTATGGAACACATGTATTGTCAAACATGTTAACCTTTAGAGCCTATATCAAATTACGCTGAAGCAGCAGTCTAGTCTGCATGTTTGTATCTTCTTTTTTTTTCTTGCCGGAATGACCGTCGTCGGCCATGCCTGCCCGTTAAGGGCTTACCAGCCGTTTTCTCTTTGTTGTACGTGGATAGTCAGTCCTCTCCGTACAGGATGGACTCC
Source organism: Anopheles sinensis (assembly GCA_000441895.2). Classification (NCBI taxonomy): domain Eukaryota; kingdom Metazoa; phylum Arthropoda; class Insecta; order Diptera; family Culicidae; genus Anopheles; species Anopheles sinensis. The sequence goes on along the minus strand of KE525262.1, from coordinate 811,355 downwards.
GGTCGTGGTTGGGATTCGAACCCACGCGATCTAGGGAGGTAGCATCTCTTAGCGTTCTTGAACAGATTTTCTAACTGGTGTAACTGGTATGGTAGATTATACTGTACCATTTAGACCAATTCGTATAAAACATACATGTATTTTTTTTTTTTTAGTTGGCACAACATCCCCAAGTGGGACTAGGCCTCTCTCAGTAGAGAGTTACTGTGACCGAAAGACGGTAAATTATAGATCGGTGGTCAGCTGTTCGTAATACCGGGAGGTGCGAGATTCGAGATTCGCTCCCACCCTGGCATGGGTTCGAATTCCATCCGAGACCGGACCCTACCCTGTACAAACGAACTGACACAAAGGCAAAAAAAATTATTGTAAGCTCATTACGGGTAGGCATGACGGAAGACGGTTGTTACGCTAGAAAAGAAGAAGTACTAGGAGATATATTCGTGAATTTGTTAAGGTAAAAGTTAAGGATACGAATTGTAGATGCCACTCAAAATAAATTGTCACTTTTCTCATTTCGAATAATTTTGGGTTGATTTTCACGACAAATTTATGGTAACCATAAATTCAATCTTGTTCACAGTTTGTTGACGGACACGTTTATTGAGAGTATTTCCATGAAAAGAGGGTTTGCTTTAACAACAATGACAAATCTTTACGAAGGCATTCAGTAACCCTCCGCCGAAAGAAAACATGAATCGTCGAAGACGATCATCGGCCATCAAAATTGATCTTGACACCCACCCATTAGCTGCATCTGCAACATTCATGACCGCCGTCTGCTTCATCCGAGTTTTGTTGTGTCTTTTTTGTCGCCATGACGTTGGTTGTGTCCACGCTCAGAGTAGTTGCTATCGGAGCGGCTTGGCATAGGACATAAAACATCGCAACACATCACTTTTTGGTCGCACTTCATCCAACAACTGTGTGAAAGATGTATGATGTGTAAATTTGAATAAGGCAATTTATTTCAATGCCACATGATCACCAACGAATGGCGACGATCTCAAATGGTTTGATCCATTTCTTCTTTATTTTAAATACAATGATGACGAAAAGCATACCAAGTTTTCCGACACTGTAATAGAGACAACTTAAAAATATCATAATTAGTATTACAATCCTTGTTACAGAAAATTTATATAACTTCCTGCTAACAAGATTGAATTCAACGAAAATGTATCTTAGTAGCGTTAAAAAAGAACGATTGTCATTTTTATGAGTTAACACCGCAATTATTTATACTGCAATTCGCATGTATTTATGATACAAAGTCGAAGTTAAATTGTTTTAAGTGAAATATTGGATTATGATGATGGTAATAAAAGATGACTAGTGTTGGGTCGTGTGGTACTGTGCTACCCAACAAACACAACACAGTAAAGTGTCACACCACACACGCACTTTAAAAACAAATTGTGGTAGCACAATGAAGTGTCATACGTCATAACAATAGAGTGTATAAATCCTATTGACGACTAGAAGTTTGAGAAAAATAATTTTTCAATCTTACCAAATACCTATGTTCAAGCGCGAAATTTCGGATCATTGTTTCGAATTGCGGACGTGACAAAATAGTTACCCAAATGAAGTGCGACGTCGAGAAAGAGACTTATTTTATTTTGCCCTTATTATCAACCAGCTAGTCTAAACGTATAATAATACTACAAAGCACAAACAAACTTTTATTATACGCATGCCTTGCATGCCATGAATGACATGCGAACGCATATTTACAAAAACCAGCGATGTTAAAATGAAAAAGAAACATTGTTTTTTCAAAGTGACACAACATCTCTCTTGAGATCTTTTATAAGCGTAAATTGCCGCGACCGTTGGCAGAATTTCATCATTGGAATCATTATGAAAGAAGAAAAGGAAAAAAGAGCATGGCATTTTAATTGGGCTCAAGTTTCGATAAATTTCTAAAATTAACTTAAGCCATCGGGTAAAAAATTGTCTTATCAGGAAATATAAAGATTAAAAAAAAAGTTGAAGAATTTTTTCTTAGAGTTTTCACAACAATTCACAACATTTCTGTTGATCTATCTTAAGCGATAAGCGATGCAAGATATGAAATCAACTATGTATTTCTCCTTATGCCTGTCATTTCCATGGATCTACGCGTTGACATCATTATTTATCCACTTCCAATGTGATTCGGGAAAGGTAGAAACAAAACCGAAAGGCTGGTAACACAAATACGGTAGTCTCTGTCGTTTTCATATTTTCCCTACCACAAAAAACCTGTGACGTTATCGAATCCATAGTGAAGATACTTAGGCGGAGTGCCATAGGGCCCTTAATTTGGGTCGAGATGAAGGAAGAAATTATATAATTTTATTCATATTTATCGTGAGGGTCGTCTAGATCTCATTCTATAGAAGGGAAACAATGACGCCGGCGTGTTAAATGAAAGTGACAGTATTGTTGTTCGCTTTGTGATGTTTGAGATGCCACGGAAGGCAAATACAAATGCGAGATGAATCTGCAGGCATGCCGCCAGCCGGAGGCATTTATGCGTCGTTCCGATTCGTTACGTTTCGTTTGCTCAAAATTGTCATAATTCCTGTTTGATGTCTGACTTCCCGCTTTATGCCACCCGTTTTGGTAAAAGTTGGTTTAGAAAACTGCCTCTCTTTTCAACGTAGTGGTTTAAAATGTTCATCCACTTCAAACAATTGTCCTTTTCTTTTGGAAACAGAACATCCTCAATTGCGTGTAATGCAATGGATAGGGACGATAAATAATTCCCAGCGGAACCAGAAGGGTATAGAAAATTGATATTTTGTATGTGTCGCTTTGCGACAGCTCAACAGGAAAAGAGGATCATATTGATTGTTAACGGAACGTGGCGTTTAGAAGCGATTATGAAAGCAGGTTAGAGAATGCTATCTTGATAAAAGGATATTTTTCTACTAACTCGCATTCGCATTGAAAGTTTGATATTTGAATATTGTTGAATATTGTTGCTTTCACAGAAAATAAAATGTTAAATTTAGCGGTATTGCTCACACCATGTAAGGTTTTTGATTTAGGTGTTTATGGTTTAGTATCGTCTAAGGTTTATTTATTATAGTTTTCTTTAACAGGTTTTTATTAGTTATTACCTCGTTGCAAAAAACTATAAGTCCCCGAGAAATATATGTTTCCTTTTGGCGCAAACAAAATTATTAGTTTTTTATTCTTCTTCTTGACGTAACGTCATGCCTGTATTCATAAAGGGCTTAGAAGACTTTGTGTACGTGGTAAGTCACCCCTCTCGTACAGGGGAAGGTTCGGTCTCGTTTGGGATTCGAACCTATGCCGTTGAGGTGGTAAACCCCAGCGCTCACGCGTCGATTTTCTAACCGTCACTACCGCGTGGCTGTCGCAGACCCCCGTTGTTTTTTTATTAATCAAACTTTTATCACATTGGCTTCCGGCAACACCGCCCGATGTTTTGTTTGCCAGTACATTACGTAAATATTATAAGTGGGGTTTGTTCACTCGTTTTGCAAATTGGGAAAGAAAGAAAGCATTTAAAAAAACAGACTTAAACATGCTTATTAAACGACAACGAACCAAAATCTTTTCGTAGAGCATAAACGTGACAAGAAGTGCATTACATCTACGCCGTATCCTTTGTTTTGTACTGTCTATCTCAGGCCATACGGTCTTATTTTGTGTAAATTTAAGTACACGGAACACCAATACGAATATTTCTTCAAAACTTTACGGTTGGATTTTTGCAAGTACTTTCCCTTCCGAAATAAAACAGGTGGCCCAAAGGAATCAAAATAATGGCTGGAAACAAAAAAGCCTGAGTAACGATATTACATTGAATACCTGACCAACTGTTGAACTTATTAACTGGAGTACAGACTAAGCGATGCTTATGCGACAAGTTGTATTCGTAATAGCTGGGAAACTAACTCTGATCCACTCTCACACAAACGTCTTCGTTCGGGTTGGACCAAGTTTCCTGACAGCTTTGTGGTTGGGGAAGCAATTTCTGGTATTTGTAAATCGTGGGAACAGCGAAATTCCTCCATTCATGTAACCATGCAGTACCGATTTTTTTTCTGTGTGGAATGTAATGACATCTGACAGTTGTCACATAGTCTAATCGTACACAGTTGTCGAAAGTACTATTTAAATTTTCGTACCAGTAATTTACCAAGCACCAGTAAACTGACACCAAATTGAATTGAATCGTATGATCAAATAACAAAGCACGCTACTATAAACTAGCTTCGAAGGATTTGTCAAACAACGTAAAGTGAGACCGACGTAAGGCGGGGCCAGCCTGTACTTACAAATAAGGTCGTAAGTAAAAGAGATTATAAAATTCTTTGAATGTACTGAACGAAACATAACCACTAGTTTTGAGATAGATCTTCCCATAGGCATCACAATACCAAATTGTTAATTTTGGTCATGTGTTGGAAATCAAATTCAGCATCTTCCCATTAATTTGTTCTCAATCAATAGACAGTAGAAACTAATAGTTAAAACTTGATATATCCTGCAAGCACTTCAATCACTCCAAAAGGTGTTCAAGTGGAACATAAAAATAAATCTCATTTCACAAGGGATTGTCGCTCCTCTTTTTTTCGTAATCCAAAGTAAATCTGCTTTGAGTGCGTCAGAAAAATATGAAACGTACTTTATGTTCGGACAACTTGAATTCGTTGCAACTGATGCCAGAAATTCCAACCACCAACGAAGGCATGGACTGCACATGCTATTGTGTAAAGCCACAAAACAGTCTTTGAGGTGACAAATGACAGACATGAGCGTCAATCACATGTCACCTGCAGGATGTCAAGTTTGATCCGCAGTCATAATCGTGAGTTATTATTATTAAAAAATAAAGTTCTTTGGTACTACATCGATGAAATTCCTCGCAAGAACATTGCAAGGGGTTTACATAATCAACTATATTCAAAGGGTGTAGAGCAATGTATTATTGATACCTGATGTCATTCCTTTGCAAGTTATGCAGCTGCTTTTAAAAATAAGAGCCGAGTAACGTTTGCAGCCGTAAAGTGATGAGTAACTGTTTTAATTGCAATTATCCATTAACCGTTTGTGTTGCGCTAAGCTATAACTTTCTTCGCGGCTTAATTGATTGCTGTGCAGAATCCGTATCAGAGTGCAATCTTTCACTCTGTCTTTTCTGTAATGAACGAATGTGATACATCATCTAGTCGCATATCATTTGAAGTACTCCAATATCCAGTTCTCGTACTGGGGACGGTTCGGTCTCGATTGGGATTCGAACCCACGCCACCGAGAGAGTGGTCCGATCCCCATAGGCCATGTTTCTATTCGGTGTAGCCTCTCGACTGTCTCGTACTCCCAATGTTCTAAAAAATGTTAACAGTAAAAGATAGTTTTAAAAAATGAAAATTGAAATACCATCATTGTGATAAGTTTATTGTTGCTTTTTTTAAAGTCATAGCTAATCGGGTTCGAAGTTTAGTTAATACTTAACTTAATCATGAATCACCACATATGCCATTCGAATGTTGCGTGTCTTAGGTGGTCGCACAACAGTAAAAAACATTCGGTACCAAAAGATCCCTGAGGCATTTGTCGACAGGAATTGTGGTCAAATTCGAGATAATCGGGTTTAAGCTTGAACTGACAATTTGTAAATTATCTCTGTTCTTAACCTTCTCTTTTTGTAACCGTATCGAAAGCTGGAAATTCCAAAAGCAAAGAATACACCAAATTTTCGAAGCGAAGGTCAGTTCTGACAACAATTATGTTGGCAGCTTGTCATTATGCCGTACTTCCAGTTCTCGGCGATGTGCTATAACACGTCACTCAATCATCTGTTGCCTTGTTTTACTGTATGTTTTCAGAGTGTTTCCGTGGCAGTGTAGGTTGTTTTGTTTTAAAACGATGACTTCCAACCCAATAGATTTGTTGGAGGATCTTTTAAAATGTGGTAAATGTTTTCCATATTATTCCTCATATCATTCAAACAAAAACAATTTTGCTAGAAGGTATTCAAAGAGAAAATTATGTCCTCGCTGTTCAGTTGTGTTATAACCTTTTTAAAGGTAATTTTACCTGGATTGTCAAGAGGATGATCAATAACTCGTTGTTTTTATGCTCGCATTTTTTTATTGTAAGTCCGACTATTGGTACTTAGAGCAAGGAATAATCATCCGTTCTGAAGAATCCACTCTACAGTGCGCGTCATCATGTGTGAATATCGCTGGGTGGAAGTCTCCTATGAAGGAATACACTTAATTATACATTGCCGATGCCGCCACGCTGCCGTATCCCATCTCAATGATCGAGGTAATGAAATTGACTGGCAACCGAAATAGGAGTCTCAACTCTTCCAACAAGGTTCTTTTAAGGTGTGCGACCATTCCATCCATGTGGCTGCCTGTTCGCCGTTGACTGGTATCTATGGTGATGCGGTTGTTCTTGTAATTATATAGTAAGCATTGAAAACAGGCCCCGAGATGCAAAGTCGATATCCGAATTTTTAAATCTGCTTCAGCATTTCTATCTTCTTACTAGCCTTAGTTCTTTCTTTGCGTTCTATCAACTCGGTCGGGCCTTATTTTGAAAAGTCCAACTGACGAACACTCAAGTGTAAATCATAGATCGTCCAAAATTACGAATCATATCTAGAAAATTTTGGAAATTTCATCAAACAATCAACCATTGATTTTATGAGAGGGCAATGTATTCTTTGATTCACAAACCATTTATTTTGATTCTTTTTGATACAACTTTTAAAAATCGACAGTGTGAACATTAAACAGTCATAGTTTACTTTTAATCATCAAAAAATCAACCACAGATTTTATGAGAGAGCAAAGCATTCTTTGATTCACAAAACATTTATTTTAAGAAAACTTTAAAAATCTGTTTAAATATTAAAAAAGTTATATAGTTTACTTTAAATCAAATTTGCTCCGGCTTATCGAATATACATTTAATAGATATGCGTCGCAAACTTAGACACCACTATATTGAACGAAACATAACCGCTACTTGAACTCTCGTAGGTGGTTCAAACATTTGTTGCTCACTCGCCGTAGCTTAAGCTGCTTATAGACGGATGCAATATTTCATTGCAATGAAATAAAATTTGACAGTTTGTTGCATTGCTTTCGTGTACCGAGTTGAAAACATGCAATAATTTTATTTCACTGCAATATTTCAGTGATCCAAATTGGATGGATTTGAAAGAAACTTTCATTGCAATATTGTGATGACATTTCTTAATCAACAATGTAGATTGTCAGAAGGATTGTTGAAACAGCCGTATCTTTTTTCTAGCTGTTCATTTTAGTGTTGTTTCGTAGAATAACCGAACCAAGAACATCTTTATTATGAAGTTACACGACTATATTTATTTTATGTGTCTTGTTCTTGAATCTTCGGCGTGACACCATCCGAAATCTACCACGGACATTCTTAAAAAGTTCCAGGTTGTCTCGGCCTCCGCCATCACATCATCCATCAGAGACTTTTCTCTATTTAGAAAAATCTTTCTCGCCCATTTCCGACGCAATCGGCGTCCTTCCAAATGGCGCTGGTCTTCGATAGCATTTTTTAAATGTATCAAGCGACTCTGAGCCACCGACAAGGCAATTACTAATTCGGAATGGCGCATTTTTAAGCAATAAAACCAAACTTCACAAGCACAACACGATGTTTATCTGGATTTGTACATTTGTTTTGTCAACAACTCCATGAAACAGTTGATTGCAATATTGCATCTGTGTACCTATGTACGTTGAAATAAATATTTCAAGTTGAGAAATGACATTTGGTTGCAAGAACTAGAAATTTCTTTCAACTGAAACTTTCATTCGTCACTCGCCGTAGCTTAGAGCTGATCGATCGTCAACAGCTTCATCGAAAATTGATCATTTCACTCGTGTTGAGAGAGCACTTTTCTTAAAGCGGCGATATTAATTGAGGATAATGGAAGGCGACGAATGCAACGAGGAGGGAAGATAATTTGACACCTTAAAGGCTATAAAAACCATCCGTGCGTGACAATGGCCACTCGCATGCTGTTCCAACGGTCATGAACAACAAAACACCGCTTCTTTGGCGTATCGCTTGATTGGCGTTAGAAATGGAAAACATGTTCAACCTGGAACAGTCGATAATCTGACCAATTCGACCATTTCCTACTTCGAAAGTCTAACGGGTCAACATCGTACGACATAACAAAGCAGAAAATAGATGCTTCGCCTGCAAAGGTTAGCTGTAAATGTTAGCAATGCCTTCCATTCCGTCAGTGCTGGATCCGCCTTGATTGGTGGACAAAAGGCTTCTCGGCGTGGTTGAATTTTATTTGTTTACGATAATTTTAGGGTATATGGGGATAGGAAACTTCCTATGTCTGAAGAATTCTGTTTGAAAGCAGCTAAACAAAAATTGTAACAAACATTGTTTGAGAATATGTTTCGATAATAGATTTTGTTTTCAGTTACATCCTCTTAATGATATTGGCATACTTAAAAAATGCATATGCTCGTGCACTTTTATTGCTTAACATAAATATAATGTTTACAAAAAATTTACTCCACGCTTCTTTCATCTCTGTCTGCATCACTCAATCTTTCAAACGCACGACATGGAGTGATTTATGTTAAATTTGTGTCAATCACTTGGCCGGGATTTCTACAATTTCATCTCGAGAACCAATTTAGTCTATCGCACTTGTTGAGTACTTGTTCTTGTGACATCCCTCTGTTGGGACGTTTGTTTTACATTTTAGCTGACATGGCTTCTACCCAAAGGATTAAGGCAAGGCAGGCGGATCGAGCGATTGTACATTGGTTCGCCCGGAGAATGTCGCTTTCCAATGACGAAGGTCTGTTGATTGATGGATGAGGCAAATCCTTGGTAACAAGTGGTTTTTGCCTTACTGCAAAGCATCATTCTACCTACAGTCCCCTATCCGCCTACTCGCGCGTAGTGTGATTTATCATTCCAGTGTTGATTAAATTTATGTCTTTGATAAATAATTCTGGCACATTTGCGTCACAACTTGTACAGACTAAGCCTTGAAGAATTCAATTATAAACAAAAGCATTAATATTCTGTCGCTGAAGAATTGAACATAATTGGGACTGTGACACAACTCTGTTCAAATTTCCTAATTGCTTACTTTTCCTGTGAAGTTTATGTGTAGTTTAGGTAATTTTGAAACCATTATAATATTTTTCTGTCCCACGGCTTCGGGCTTTTTGCATAGTCTGAATCCTGATCTGTTCGTTATGCTCAGATTGTTATCAACTAATCATAATTTGAATGCATACAGAGAGATTTGAGTTTTTCCCGTAAGAGTCTAACCAGGCTGTCAAAATCGTCATGCTTTCTCGTTCTGCCTAATCGACAATTATTAACAATAAAGCGAGAAAGCCAGACGATTTTGTCAGCCGGGTATATTACAATATAATACAATGGATCTTAAATGTTACTGTATCATACGAAAAATTTTAATCATAAATGAACATGTCAAAAACGTGCAGCACATTGAAACATCCAGCAGCCGTTGTATTTTTGGACTGTTTACGTTAACTCAGATGAAAATTGTCTTCTCCTTGGTGGCGGTGCATTACTGTGGCGACGTCGAAGGCAACGAAGGGGACAACAATAATGCGGCGACTAACGACTATGTAAACAATGCCCAGGCTTCTTCGGAAAATTCAACGACAGCAAGCCAATCGGACTGGTTTTCACCTTCTCGCACTCTGAACTATTTCTTGATGACACCAATGTTTACATTACCTACTGCTCCTCTCTTGGAAAACTGCTCCGTCGCGTATACTATTCCGGCCTAGCATCAGTACAACTCTAGCATTTCTTCCTAAAACCCGCATGATCCATAGCTACGAAACGGAAGGAAATTTTATTTTAAATTATGACACTTTTGTTTTTTAAGATGTTTTTATAGCCAATGTATTGCCTCCGGTAGGAACCGAAAAAAATGCTTGCAAAAGCATAAACAATGGATGTTTTCCTTCTTCTCAAAAATTTTCTTCTGAAAATGTTACTTTTTATCTCACTTCTCGTTCTAGCACCGAGCCACCTACGGTGAAACCATTTCGATGACACGAACGCATACAATACCCTGGCGACGTGGTACAGAATGAGAATTTCATAACCCATGTCTAGTCGCCACGGGATTCATTTTCATATTCAATTTTGTATATTTTACTTGTCATGGTGTGGGATAAAATATCACCCGTTCACAGCTTTTCGTCGTCGCACAGATGACCCAACAGGCAAACGATCGGGGATTGCAGGATGGTCCCTTGCTTTAAGGGCGTCCGCGAACTCTGTTCATATACAGGGGGAAAATGTTTGTTTATATCCTAGCAAGTCATGGTGCCTGAAATTTATTGAAACATTTAATTGACGACATGCGCCCTAGTCCATGGTCCGAAATGCATCCCGTCAACATAGAATAGAGAATGCTCTCGCCGTAGAAGAAGTGAATTTTCCGATATTGTTTTCCTTTCAAAAAATGTAAGACTTTTCTTAGGGATGTGATTTATTTTTAACTACATCCAGATAGTGTGTAAAATCTTGAATGCTTCTCACAAATTAGTTAATTTTTAAAATTGAACAGGTGCCATTTTTGCAGGCCTACATATTACCGTAAAATCAAGAAAAATCAAGTATCTTTTTAAATCCTAGATAAAACTTTTACTGATGCAAAAAGCGTTATGTTCCTTCATCTAGGAATCAAGAAAAAAAATTATGTTCTTATTTTTTCGGACTTTGTTTGACTCGTGGCAGTAGCCCAAGAATTTACACTTGGGTTCTTTAAGAAGCTGCTGCTACAGCTCGATGCCAACAACGTTAAGTATAGGCACAACGGTGTGTACATCAAGTTGCAATCCATTTTATTACACTGATAAAAAACGTCACCTGCCCTAGCACGCAAGTGGAAGCCAAGTCGGAGGCTGAGGGTATCAATTCGTGATCAAAAGTCACGTTTTTCCTCACTTCCTCAGCATCATCTACGACTTCCACGATATCCTCCGTGTTGAACGCTTTTGCTTGATCGGTCTGTTGGCCTTCCACTGTCATTAAACTGAAGCATAGCATCATCCAGCATTACAGGCAGCTTCCACAAACGGTCACCAACCGGGGTACTTTTTGTTGTGCGATCCCAATCGTTGACGTTGACTATCGAACGATCTTAGGCGACTTTAAAGAGGGCGTTACTCGAATAAATTTCTTAGCTTCAGTTGCAAAACTTCACTGCCAAGCGTGTCACTGAACTTTTTACGCTGAACAGCGTAAATCACTCACACTGCCATACTCAGGAGCGAAACATTTTAATCATCGAGGCTCAATAACTGCCGCAATTCGTTTGCCTCTGTAGTAATCTTTTTCCAATGACACGCACACAGCAACAAACACACTCCAAAGCATTTATTACAACAATTAGAAATTCCACAAACGGATTCTATCACCATTAGGTTCAGACACGCGCGAATTCTATCTTTTGCTTCGATGTAAGGAAGAATGTACAGGTTTCGCATAGTGGTATTTTATGGCCAATGTCACAGGTAAGCAGCGTTGCTTTAACAGCTGCGATTAGAATTCCAGTGGATTGTGACGTTTCACTAAATAACGAAAAAAAAACATAATGGTAAGCGGTGCAATCCAACCCTCAATCGTTCTCTGATGTAGTTTTACCAATAAGAGTGGTACGGGCAAGCTGGTCGCCTATGGTCATAAAATGCCATAAATTTTACAAGATAAATTAGCGAAGTTTTCAGAGTAAGGAAAAGGTTAGAGCGGCGTGTTTTTTAACTGGCAAATTTCTCGCCTGACCAACGGAAGCCAGTAGAAAAAAACACCGCTAAATTTTATTGCAATAAAAACATGTAAATTGAATTGGCACTGTGCGCGTTGTGAGAAGAATACCTTTACTTTGCTTAACATACATTAAACATTAAAATTAAATTTCACTAGACTGCGTGTTCTATACAGAGTTTTGACTGTAAACAAATGTGTTTGTTTAACAGTCGCACTTACATGTTAACACCATGCAATCTTGTAAAGCATCGTTATATTGAAAAATTTAAATGAAGATTTGTGCTATTAGTTCGCATTTCATTGCCTTGCGAATATTGCAAATTGTTGCAAAAGCACTCCACACAACATACAGTTTTCGTACCCAAAAAGCGGATATCCTCCCCAGCGCGGTCTGTCACAACAGCTCAAGGCAAAGAAGGTCATCGTGGATGTCGAAGAAAACGTTAAAAACGCTTAGCTTAACCATGCTGCAAAAGAATGGAAATGGAATGAAAGAATCGGAAGAATAAGTAGAAATCAAACGCTCAACAGGCGAGCAGCAGGTGCGAAGCGGCTCAGTCAAAATAAACACTGTAACCGTCTCCCAGCGCAACTCCTATGCTGCAAGAGGAAGTTGAATGGATCCGTGACGGACAACATAAACAGCCTGGCAAGGAGTATTGGGAGCGAAAAAGAGAGAGAGAGAGAGAGAGAGAGAGAGAGAATGCAGAAGATAAGCAAAGAGAGAACAAGAAAACAGTGAGAATAAGAAATAGATAGATAGAGAGAAAGAGAAAGAGAAAGAAAGATAGAGAGAGAGGGATAGAGAGGGAGGGGGGGACGCGAGGGATGTGAAGCAGACACATAAGAAGGAGAAGGGTCGAGAAATGAAGAGCGGTAGACACACGTACAAAACTCACCGACAGCTCAAGGCACATAGCTGTACATTGTATTTTTACTTAAGTGCTTTATGGATAATAACAAGCATCTCAGGGTGAAAAACTGAGAAGCTGTACTAAACCGCGTCAAAATAACTTAATTTAAATAGTCTTAAGATAAGTTCAATTTGAGATTATTTTTCATAAAACGAAAGGATTGGACGTTTTAAACTAATATAATGCAGATTGTAGTTTCATCGAATTTTCCGTAGATACAGAGACAAATTCAACTGTTAAAAATAATTTTAATCATTATTTTATTGCTGTTTTTTAATGTGTTTTGTTTGTAGAATTTACTATCTCATTATAAAATCCTCACCATACGAACCCTTTACACATGTATGAACTACCTATTTCTGCTCTGGATTCTTTTTTTCTGCTTTTTAATAGTGAGAATCGGGAACTGTAACAAGAGCCGGATGTTATGAAGGTGCCAGTTGGTACAATATTCTTTAGCTGAAGACCCCAAAATATATTCCATGGTCGTATTGGCGAATTTCAGTGCTTAACTCAGTGCGCAGGGGAGAGATGGTAGAAGGCCGATAATGGTTATCCTCATATCTGTTCATTCTTTCGTTCGGCCACGTATCTGGCCGTGCTCTTCGTAGTACCCAATACTGTTCAGAGACGCTGAACCGTGCACGGCACGGATGACCAGACGGTTTATGTGTGCATGCGAGGATGTCGTCGTGCAAATGTGTCCAGTTCAGCAGGGAGAAACGGGAGGAAAATGTTTCGAAACGGTAAAGACTGACGGTGGCCAGTGCTAGTGCTAAGGACAATTGGGGAGTCAACCCGAGACTCGAGACACGCCCAACGAACGTGATCATACTCACAACCACCCGTCCGTGTGTTCCGCAACACCATACACCAGCTAAAATCCCCGATAGCCGTCTCCAAAGAGCATGTGTCAGCTTGCTGCACGAGAAATGAACCTTGTAACTGAAGACGACGGTGGCGATGGCTACAGCGGTGGCAATGGACACTGAAATTGCAATCGATCTTATCCCTTTTTGCGCCTCCAAGGATCCTGCTTCCCTCGAGTGCGCGGGAGTGCAGTACAGAAAGACTCTAATTTTACCTTTCACTGGTTTCTGTGGAACCGGTCGAGGGAGGTCGCGATAGAAGTGGAACCTGCATAACCGGCCCGGATGGTTGGTAACGATTTTCTGCCATCCAAACCGTCTATCAACGGGCACGAAGTCACGGAATTCTACTACCGAATGACGGCTTGATACGACAATTACTTTTACCCCCAGCTCCTTCCGAGTTATCGAAGGACGAGTGGTTTCCTTTAATCTTCTTTCTTGTTGCTCTCTTATGCTGCGGCATGGCCCTATAGTTCGAGGCGATGGCTGAATCGAGGGAGTCTAAACTCGAGTGCCCTGCAGCTACTCAACAGGGCCAAAAACAGTTGCCGCTTCAACTCGTATGAACTGAGAAGCCCTAGTGCAGGCGGCTTTTATTAACTGTAGTAGGCGAGTAGCCAGATAGTTGCGAATTTGATTTCAGCTTTGCGGATGTAATAGTTTGTTTATTTACAAGCGTCTGTTACAAAACAATACGTTGACACAAAACGTCCATAAGTTTTTCACTCCCATAAACGTACATCTCCATGGAAACTTCTCCAGCCATGTTATATATACCTTTACGTTTAGATTACCTACCCATTTGTAAAAGTATTTTGAATTAAGAATAATAAAAAATCGTCACAAGTGTTTAGGAATTTTCAAGGCAGGTTGTTGTTCTCTATTATAACTTTGATTTTTGATTGATTTTTCTATGTAATTTTGAATCGCACCTTTGAATAAGACTCTCATCTAAACCATGTACTATTGATTTCTGGAGGATTGCCCCGTTTGGAAAATCGGTCTATGAGTGCTGAGGTTCACCACCTTGACGGCGTGGGTTTGAATCCCAATCGAGACAGGAGCCTCCTCTGTTATCCACGTACATAAAGGGAAAAATTCTTGAAAGCCCTTCATAGAATGCCTGCCCCGGCTGAAGACGGCCATTATGCCAAGAAGAAGAAGAAGACGTATTGATTTGCTTTTTACTTTTTTTTAGGAATTACACTAGCCTAAAACTTTATTGATATATAAATTATTTTTTTGTTGACATACATTCAGCAATGTATGTTTTTTATCTATCTGTTACAATAACGGTTGAAAAATTGGCCCATGAGCGCTGGGGCTCAACAACCATGTGTTCGAATCCCAACCGAGATCAGACCCTCTGTACGAGAGGACTGACTATCCACGTACAAAACTAGAAAAAATCGTGTAAGCTCTTCATGGGGTAGGCATGACCGAAGACGGTCGTCAGCCTAGAAGAAGAAGTTTCAATAACAAACGCAGGTTTTGGTGTATTCATATTAGAACAAAACGCAAACACTTTTCTTATAAGAAGATTCAAAACACTAAGAAATCTTTTGATACTCTGTTGAAAGTGAAGAATGCTATTTTTGTTTTTATTAAATCAGAAAATCAAGTATAGAAGAAATTCCAACATATTAGCGGGATAAAGAAAGACTTTACAGATTTACGAAATTAATGTAGATTCTAGCTATTTTATCAAAATTTCTATGATGGGTTTCAACATCTGTGAGCAGCTGTATTATTACGATATTCTTTTAATATTTATGTTTCGATCTTGTTGATAGTAATTGTAAACTTAAAGTCACGTTTCAGACATTACTATTGATGAATTTCCAGAATCCGTTGACCGTTTGGCAAAGTGTCTCGGCTTGGTAAGCACCGTGCATTCTCTTCCTTTGTCCGATAGTTGCACTTTTTGCTACACTTGCAGAGCATGTTTGCGTTCATGTTGTGCCGGGCGGCTGGCTCTGCTGATGAGTTTTACGTGTTCTCTTTTTCGCTTTTTTATGTACAGACATAATCAGAGCTCAGAAAAATGACTCCAAGTGCACGCATGGCGAAAAAGAAAAAAATGAAACAGATCTTCCATGGAACCGGCATCAAACAACTACATGTAAGAACATCCAGCCAAGACCTGTGTCGAAGTTCGCTCCCGAAGTGGCTCTCCAATGCATTAGGCCTTCAAAGCCATCCTTGCTGTAGTGTTGTGGGTGGTCAACAAGAAAGTGCAGACAAAAAAAGCGCGGCGGTAGCAAACCGGGAGGTTGTATGAAATGTTATAAATTCCATTCCTTTCATCTTTTGCCTCTCTAACAAATGACATCAATATCAATATGGATAACTTCTGGTTCCCGAGATTTTTTATACTTTCACTCGTAGCACATCATACCGTCTACAAGGAATCAGTCAATAATTAAGCAAATCTCGATGTCTATGCATACTTTCATCAAAAGTGTACAACAGTTATTTTTCAGTAAATGTGTATTACACATGGGTTTACCAACATGCGCTGCTGATGGGGATAAGATGATGAAAAAGGAAACGAAGCTTCCAAAAACGATCGACCAAGAAGATCAATTTGTAAAATAGTGTTGAAGCAGTACGTTGTTAACAAGACGACAGTGAACTGTACATGAAAAATTCTCTGTGATTTTCAGAATTTAGCTTCAGCTACATGTAATAAAGGTTGGTTCAGTTTGATACAAGAGACTCTTAATCGCACTCCCATACAAAAATTCCACTTCACTGTTTGTTATTTACTAACAGACAACGTATGAGATCGAATGAAATGTTGGGATAGTTTCTATGTTATAAAAAATAAGTTACAAATAAAATTGTCCATTTTTCCAAACTTATTTCAACTTACAAAAGATTGATATTGAAGAAGACACGGCTTAAGGAAACCGAAGTGCATGCGAAGAACTTCCGAAGTGACTAGGATCGTTCTGGTGGATCGATAGAAATATCAATCAAAGAGAATAGATGACCTTTGCGAATGCTGTATCATCTGCTGTAGAAGAGAGTCAAAAAGAGAGAGGCTTGCAAATATAAGACAACTGATGTTTTCGTATGCGACGTTACATTAAAGGTCGTGCGACTTATGTAGCACAATTTCCCCTCTTTCTCAATTCTCTCGTAAAATTGTTCTCTGACGAGAGAGCAGATGAATGAAAAAACTGGTTGAGAACAATTGAGGGACTTTATGCAGCTGAAAATTCCGAAACCATAATGCTCCTATGTTTACTGTGACTGATGTTCCATTGCACATCTTAGAAATGTTTGCTTAGAGGCATTGAAATTGATCTCAGTAAACGAAAATAAAATATTTTTTATTTCACTTCACTATGAGGAATTCATGATCTATTTTCGATTAGTTCATAGACCAGTGTCATAGTTCAATTTTGAACCACAACTATGTTTGTACTTCAATTAGCATGCTTGTAGTAGTATCAGTGATACTAGTAATAGTACTTGTACTACTTCAAAATTTAGGTTTGTTAGTGTACGTTGTAGCAAAACTACTACCGATGTAAATAGCAATCGTCTGTGTTGCCGTTGTCGCAAGGGATGGAAGCTAAATTCTTTGCTAAATTTATCCGCAGATCTGAGCTAAAAATAATCATTTACCAAGCTACCTCTCATGGCAATGTGAAGGCAAGGAGGCAAGAAGGTATCAGTGGTTTGGTATCATATATGAACGGCATGGTGTTTTAGGAGTTTGCTGTGCTTGGGCTTGGAATTGTCCTTGATTCTTCAGGCGTTGTTGAAATGTGTTAAAGCCACGTGGTTCAGGTGACGCCTACCGCCCAGCATCCAAATGTGAAAAAATGTCACATGTCCGGGGGACATCGATGAATCGTTGTGATTGGTCCGTTGCATTTGGCTTCTTCCGTTTTTTTTCTTTATTTTTTAAATTAGAGATTGTCACTTCAATGTCGCATGACGACGCGTTATATACTACGGTAACAATTACCGATTCATTGACCTTCCGTGAACAAAACCGTTGGCATGTCGAGGACAAAATTACCGGCCAAGCGAATCGGGAATTACCGGTTCAGTAGCCAATCAAAACTCTTCGTTCGATGTGTTAGTCATGAACACAAATGCACATTCTTCTACGCTTTGAGAAATTTTATTTAATTGAGAGAGGGGCTTCTCTAAAGAGAAAAGAGGAAGATTTTATTAATTTTTTGAGAAATTTTTAACCTCAAATCTCCGATACGAACTTTCGCAATTTGCTTCGAAGTTGTTTACATAAGTGTGATAAAATAGGTCTATAGATTCTGTTGACAAACTTGGTTAAAACACGTAGTACATAAGTAGTTGAAGAACAATCCGGTGTTGCTGACGATGTTTTAGGCAACTACATCGTATCTTTAAATGTTAACGTTTTCAAAATATGTCCCCAAATATTCAACTACATGGTATTATTTATGATTTATGTACAAGAATTAAAACATCGAAGGATTAAAAAATGTTCAGACTGAGCTTGTAAACAACGATAAGTGATGTAAAATGTTCAAGGGTTTTCCTTATTTACTTACTTGCATTTTATTAATCATATGGTCATCTTCTGTAAATGCAAATTAAAACACAATTATTGTTTCCCAAAAGTTCATTCTCTTAAAATGTTTAATACAAGTGATCAGCAATTGGGATACCTATTATTTTTTTAAATTCCGTCTCCATAATATCTCCTATTTAACAAATTTTACCTATCCAAAACCAATAAAATGCTCAACTAGTTGTTCAAAGTTACCCTTTCGAGTTCTCGAGTTCCGCACCTGTTGCATCGGAAACACAGTGATGATCATAAGAAAACAGCGATGTTTCTTATTTATGTTGTACCTGTTTTTTTTAGGTTTCAAACAAATAGCGTTGGAGACAGTATATTGTCACTTAAAAAACAAAGATTGACGATTTCTTCCTTATTGGACATTTTCTAACTTTGATGCCACTTACGCATAGGACACAATTACCCATAGTTATGTAACATGGTCAAAACACTTTTAGTGTCGTCGGCTTATACTGCCTTGCCTACGAAAAGTGCAGGGGTTCTGTTTCGATAAGTTTGTAATTTTCATGAGTTGAGGCAAATAAACGCAATTTACAACTCGCTCTCGTGATCTTCAGAGATTTTTTCCAAGAGATATTTGTACTGATGAACCTCTCTTTTCCGTTGGTTTTCTGCAAAAAAATCGTCCTTCCTTTCTGACGAAACGACTTCCAGCTTCGTGTCCGTTCAGTAGCAAGTGTATTTGTGCACGAGTGGGGGACAGTCCTTTCGTGGCGCATGTGCATGTGGAGCCTGCTAGGTTCTTTTGTGGTGCTATGACGCAAACGCTTCCTACCGTTGAAGTTTCGAAGTGTCGCCTAAACACCAACACAGACAAGCAAGGTTAGCTGTGAAACACTTCGTGGAAGTTCTATTTCAAAGAATATGAATACGATTCCTAAGCAACGGCAGAGACATTCCTGGGGCTCGTTTTCTGGGAAATGGGCGTTATTATTTCTCCAGGACCCTGGTCCTTGTCAACCCATGTGCTCGTTTCGCATTCCAAGGACCAGAAACACATCTTGTATCCCACAGAGGACCGTGGTCGGTCGGTTGTGCGATTTTCACAACCACGGTGAGCCAGTTTGGATCCTCATGGATTTTATTCTTGTACATCAACGTCATCTTAGCCATCATCTACGTCTTTCTCATTGTTATTTACTTATATCCTTATGTAAGACATAGCCAAACATAAATGGTCATCGGTCCTTGTCTGTCACCGATGTCCTCCGAGGTTCCGGTCTTTGTCATCGCATGGTGGGCGGCTTCAGGTCCAGTTTCGGACAGTTTCACAACGAAACACACATACTATGTTGTTTCATTACTCGACGGTACATAATGAAAAGCGACACCTTTTTCAAAATATTGTGGCCTTATTTTTTCAAACAGGGGTACGACTGTTGTAGCTGTTTCTCTTATATGAAATTGATGTAAGTTAGATCTTACTTGAAATTGGAAAACTTGTTTAACCGCGTAATATCTAAGATAAACTAGACGACTACAGCAAATAGGCGGTTCGGGATTTTTTTTAATATGGTTTCAAGATATTGTATATTGAATGATTTCATGTATGTCAAACAATATTGTTATAGCTAGTAAAATATATTCAATAAATACTGAAAAATCAAAAGAAGTGTTGTGCTGATGTGTGAATGTTTACACTACTAATGCCTGGCTTAACGATTTGTTTTATTCTAATAGTAATGTATACTTCAAAGTAGTAGTGACTGCTTTAATTTCCAGTATGTTCTACAAAATTAATCTTTTACATAATGTATAAAAAGAATGAAAACAAAAAAATACGGACGATCCATCAACTCATTTTTTATTGCGTGCAAAAACAATGCATGACATATACTATGTGTGTTTCGCGGTTGGAAAACGGAGTTTTCCAAAAAGAATTGATTGTCTTTCGATATTTTTGCGTTAAAACTTTAAGAAGCAACTCCGAGTATTAAAAATAGAAGAAAAAAATCTCCATAATCACTTTTGCTGGCAACACATTAAATTATTCGGAACCTGTCGCTTATGCGGGTGTGGCTAAGGATAAGTTCCTCCCGAGGGATATGTTGTTGAGCAGTGATGTTGATTTCGAGGCTTGAGCAGTGATGTTGAACTGGTAAGTTTGGACGGGTTGTACAAGGAGGAAAATCCACTCTTTCTACTATTTTGTGCTCAATACTGAGCATTCCTTTTTTGAAGCGAGAAAAATCGATAACTCCAACGTGCGGCGGCCACGTCGGGAGCGAACACTAGACTAGCAAGAATTTTAGGCGAAGAGAGCGTAACATGATGGATGACTGGCCACGAGGCATCGAAAAGAACAACCCGTGCAAGAAGTAAGCTAGCTTCCGGTATCGTTAAAGGGAACCGTGTGACGTCGACTTGGAAGAGTTTTGTTGCGTGTAGCTTGAAGTATCGACCGCGCTTAAGAAGAAAGAAAAAGGAAAGGAATCACGCGCGATGATACGCTTTTCATGTTATCGTTCATTCATTCAACTCGAATATACCCACGGAAAGTATAAAGAGCGGGTGTTGATGTGGAGGGCAAAAGCTTTACGCGCGGCCAATAATCTTGGAAGAGAGTGTGAAAATGAACGAGGCCGTGTTTATTCTGTTAGCAGTTCAAGGTCAGGCTTTACGGGGCCGCACTAAAAGCTTCGACCTGTTTGGTGACGTCAGGGGCCCTGGCTTCAAATTGTTTTCCAAAATTACTGCATGTTTATTGACACATATACACCCAAAAATGGTAACCAAGTAAATTAAACATGTCCTAATCAGATATTAATTTAATAAAAATATTTTAAATCGCAAACCTAATGGCGTGCAATTGATTACGTATAAACCTACACCTCAAAAACTGCACACTGATAGGGTCTTTTTTATTGTTGTTCTTTGTTTGATCCCGTTTCATCTTGTAGATGAACTGTCCATTATAAGGTCAGGCTGAAACCATATTTCAGTAGAAGTATGATGGATTACTAATTAACATAAATTTTTACAATATTTATAATAATACTACCTATTAATATTGATAGCGTACAAATTTCTCTGAAGTATATGGCATTGCATGGGTTAAGGGATGACACCTTGTATAATGTATAAGGGATGGATGATGTATAGTATCCATCAAAAACAAAAATGTATAGAAAAAAAAAGTTGATATTTATCTTTTACTTCTTTAGCGTAACGATCATCTTCAGTCATGCCTACCCATTGTGGGCTTTCTAGACTTGGTCCCTTTGTGTACGGTGATAGCCTGTCCTCTCGAACAGGGAAGGGTCGGATATCAGTTGGGATTCGAACCCACGTCGTCGGTAATATGGCTTGGCGTTGGCAATTTTTCCATTTTTATCAATGACTGACAGATTGTTATTCATAGTGAATAATATCATTAACTTACGGAAGGAGGGAAGGCAACGATCATTTCTGTTATACCCAATAGCTTTCTTGCAACAACTGCTTGCTTTCAACATTACTATGTTCAACGTGCTTCAAAACCGAAGGCAAATCAAGTTCTACATAAGCATTAACCAAAAATAATCTATAACTTGAAAAATTAATTTAGAAATGCTCCTATCAATAGAAAGTATAAGCTGCATTTATAATGGTTTTTTCATGTGTATCTTGCATCCCCGTTAGGATGACAAGTTGCCTAAAAATTCTTCCAAAAAGATTGTTGTATAAAGAAACGTTTTTCATTATTTTTGTAAATATATGTCAAAGTTGTATTTTTTTCTCAAAGTTAGTCAAATTAAACTTACGCCATCATCATTATCGTTAGAACGGAAAATCGTCACTTAAATCGTACGATAATGACCAGTCTACGCCGAACATCGTCGTCGCTGCGGCCAGTTTGCCCGTCGGATGATTTGTTATAAATTTACTTCATCTCTCATGGTCGCAAACCAACCATCTACACAAAGGAGTTCGGCAATAATGGGAGTTGCTCTCATTTTTCACCGGTATTCGGTACCGCACCGGCAAGGGTTCGAGAAGGAAAAACATTTGCGTCCCTAAAATGGGATCGAATCATTAAGTGTTTCCTGTTGTTTTCAATATACCGTTCAACTAAAACGATGACGAAAAGGCGACGGATGTGCATGACCTCGCGATCGCGATCATCAAGAATGTTTTTCCCGTGTTCCTTTGGGGAATTTTTACGCACCTTGGGAAATGATTAAATGGGTATATAATAGTAACGAAATTGTGGTTATATTTATGTTCTCCTATAGAATTGAGCCGATTTTATAACTTCGATCGAATTTTACCTGCGAAAATTTAAAGGGATCAAAACGAATTACGTTTAACAATTCTTCCGGTTCATGTTTTATGTTTGTTCTAACATTGATTGTGGATTTATTTAAACGGTCAGTGCTGGTGTTGGTAAGTAAAGCGAAACCCAAAAGCGAGATAATTTTTAGCTTTATAAATTATCTCGCTCTACAAATAATCTAGTAGAACAGAAGTAAATGTAAGTGGATTTCTGTGATCCACTAGATCAAGATACCGTAATGAAAAGCCAGGAAATATCATTGAAATGTTTTAAACTTCTCATTAAATCTCATTCACACCAATCATAATATTTTAAAATACGCTTCGACCAACAGACCACATCGATATGTCGTCTCTAAACGCTCAAAACTAGGGAAAAACTAATCGCTGGGACGATTGGCTCATTTATGTGTTATAATATGATAAAGTGGAAGCGGAAATGTTGCACAATACTTCATCTTCATTTTCCTGAATAGCCTTCGTTGCGGGTACAATGGAGGTTAAGGATGCAGCTGTTCAGAAAAGAAATGTGGATGTAATAGGCGTTTCCAAGTCTGAAACAAATGTCTTTTACGGTTATCAGCAGAAATGGTGTATCCACTGGCTCAGATAGTCAGGCAAAGACTCGTGTTTGTGTATCAATCGAAAATTATGCCATAATTATTAAAGGCAGTGTAGTATTCTAATAGCAAGCATTGTAGTATTCTAACAGAAGTAGCAAACTGCGAATTAGTGTATGCTCACTTAAGCACCAAATATTTATATAACGACTGGCATTGACTCATTATAACAGGCACGATGGTGGTAAATGTTCATAACCCTTCATCATTATGAGAACCAATGCGTTGCTTGTCATGGAGATCATCGCTATTATCACATGACGAGTACATCCACGGTATTGGCTGTTATGCCCGTTGCTAGGAAGAACACGATGAATGGGGCAAAAAAGGGGTTGTCAAAGAACAACTTCGCAAGGAATCTTCGGTACGTGAGCGCAATCCCGGTACATACCAAAAATAAGGTACATCACATTTAATAAATCATATACTCTTGTGCATTAATTATGAAGCATAAATTAATACCAGCCCGCGGTCATTGCGAGGAAGAAGAAGAAATTCTATAGTGCAGAGAAGGACTGTGGAGGATCTAAGGCAGTGGAAGAACGAGGCACTGTCAACTCTCATCCCTTTCATCAATGTTCATGAAATAGTCCTTGGCACTGCCAGTAGGGTGCTCTGAATAAAAATCATACCACACTCATTCCCTCCATTTGGGAGGAGTTCATTTAAACGGAAGCAAAGGGGAATTGTTTTCTTTACTCACAACCCCTTTCGTTATCCTTTTTTACGGTTACGAACTGCAAACAATAATGCTTATAAAATTGTACCTTAGACTCTGAAAAGGTTCTCGTTTATGTCTGCCGGGTAAGCGGTCGCCATTTTAAAAACGTAATAATCGTCCTCAAAGCCGATGAAATTAACAGAGGTTACGAGGTGCGGAAGAAGAAACCGTGTTGCTTTGGGGGACGAACCCTTGGGATGATTATTAGGTAGGGCGACAATCGGGTTGACGGAAATGACAATCAAAGCAAGCCGAAGGGTTGATGAGTTCTATATTGTAGCATGAAATATCACCCCTTCCGTTATCGTTTTCTGAAGTTTTCAGTTGTGCTTGCAGTACCCTAATGTTTCGATGAATCGCCAAAAACTTCGTTTATGGAGGATGTGGAGTAGCTGGTTTGAGAACGTTAAATTAAATTCGCTCGAAAGTTACCGTAGAAGGATCAGTGCCAGTACGCATAGTACGGAGCCAATAGAATTCACGCCTAGGCCACATAAATGTACGTAAATGGTGCGACCAATAGAATTGAACCGAGGACAATGTAGGATGCACTAGAATAGTTTTGGAATAGTGACCAATTAATTTGGAATAGTGCTCGGAAATTCATTCAATAAACATGATATCTTATCTGAAATTGATCACACTAGTGATTTAGTGAGGAATTGGTGCTTCATTTCTCTATCACACAAGGTCCATTTTGGGAGTGGAAGGTAATAATTGAATTTATACATACTTCTGCCAACTCATTTGAGTTCTTGCATAAGTTAAGTTAATTTGCACATTTCTTGCTAAGCTGTTTTCTGAGCTCACACAGTTCAATGGGGGAAAATTACCTATTGGTGATAATCGAACTGGATGGAAGATATTTTTGCTTCGTCCAATGATGAAATAAATTATTGAAGAATAGTCATCCTTCGTCATGGCAGCCGTTTTAATTAAGAGTCATCCCAAAGCTTCTGCAGCGGGGCTTCTGAAAAAGTTTTTATCTGTCGATGTGTTTATCTCTGCCTTAGATTTAATTAAAAACAAAAACTGATTTTGTGAATCCTATTGGCATTTTGATTTAATTATTGCAGTCTATCGTTCTGAAACTCATCAATAAACAAAGTCCAGTATCAAGTTAAGAAGCTTGCTATGTATGATGTGGAACGATTGGCTAGCGTTTACGTCTGTGTTCGGGTGTCTCCTTAAATCACAGATCAGTTGAGAAGCATTTAATTGTTTTTTCCTTAGGTTTAACATTCAATCTGAATAGAAGTATTTTACAACAATTTACATCAAAAGTACACACATTTAAATTGATTATCATTGATTCGATTTATTGGCCAGTTGACGATTCATCTTTTCCTATGGAGCGGCCACTGGTGGTGAGAATAAACGGTTGTAGAAATAAAACTGCTAAAATGATTGATATTGGTTTTTCAGTGCCATGGGTGCGGATCGACAGCCGCTCAACCGACACGCGGAATCCAGCAGGCGAATAGTGTTTGTCCGTCGGAAATGTTATCAACCGCAGCTATAATTCTTGGGGTCATTAAAGGCACTCAGGCGTCGCAGATGCGGCCACTAAAAGACTGCCGTTGGTTTCAGCCTCTACCATCTGTTGTACATCACGGGGCATAACCGGTCAGCGGCTTTTTCGTGTACGTGTGCTTGTGTATGGATAAAACATAGCGTTAGATTGAGGTGAGACCAATCGAAGATTGACGATGGGCAAGTCATAGACGAACCCGGTCCTCTGAACGAATACGTCCACAAGCTCGTCTGGTCATCTGGCTTTTATCGCGCCAGCGTCTCGCTCTTCGATCGGGAGACGTTAATTTTAGAACTCGATCAAAAATTGGCTGCCATTATGAACGCCACCACTGTGTCCTATTCTACTTGTACCCTATACCCCCCTTCGTCAACGGCTTGGTCGCTCATTTCTTACCGGCTATTTTTAAACCGTGAACAATCGCGGGGCCCCAATTGAGGAGTGGCATTAAACTGCCATCATCCATCGTCGTTCTTTTTCTTGGGTCGTCTTTGCGTATACTCGGCTGTGCTGTGCTATATTTTCCAAATGCTTCGTGCTCAAGTGGCCACGATTGGAGTCAAACCACACTGGGTACTGTGCACGATGTCGCTAAGTCGTCCAATTTTATGCCGTTCTGGAAACAGTAAGTTGCGGTCATTACGAAACGTTAAACATTAGCCAAAATAGGTATGACATTCAATACTGGACTTGAGAATACTTTAAGCCATTTAAAAGATCTGGTGAGATTTTTGTATGATGTTAAATAGTATTTTAAGCAGTTGTTCGGTTGTATTTGAATTTTGAACTCGTCGAGTACAAACATAACATACAAACTCGTCGAGTTCTATACACGTTTTAATTTTATTAACACCTGTACAATCAACTTCTTCTTGGCGTCCTATTCGGTCATGCCTGCCCGCTAAGGGCTTGCAAGGCTTTTACCCTTGTGTACGTGGATAGTCTGTCCTCTCGTACAGGAGAGGGGCCGGTCTCGGATGGGATTCGAACCCATGCCGTCGAGGTCATGGGCCGAGTTTCTAACCGGCGCTACAGCTCGCCTGTAGCTGACCCCCAGGGGCATGGACAATCAACATAAATATTAAATGTGAAGGATAAGGTGTATAACAAAAAATAAAAACTAGTCAATCACGGTAAAAAAACATGAAACTTCGTTATTGTACTAAGTATGACAATCTATTTATATCATATGATCTGATCTCAAAAGAAATTTTAGTTTATCTCCTGGCGATTTAGACAATGTTTTAATGAAATTACTCTAGAAATTGCCATAATCAGACATCTAATCGCTATATACGTTCTCTGAACTAATTTTGGCCGTTCTTCCCACACGCCTTTGGAATGTATGTCCAGGACTTACTAGTGAGTTGCAGTGGACGGAAATTGGACAACAAGAGTTTTTCGTTTAATCAATACATTAATATTTTGGGCATCACCAACGGATGCAGCATGTAGCGAGCCAACTCTCATCTAAAACTAATCAGGTGTAAAAGAAAACTAGTGGGCACGAGTCATCAATCGATCCGCTAAACTCTTTCAAACGGTACAAAAGCGGAAGAAGAAAGTGCAGAAAAACAGGCAGCCCAGCGTAGCTAATGCATTCGTTAACTCACTGTCTTATATTTGATGATTGGATTGAAAATGGAGCTTGACGTAGAATTTATATTTCTGCAAAACGGTGACTGTTTAGCTATCAAATTATTAAACACGCATCGTAAATCGATGGGATCAATGACCGATTCTTATTTGTAGCAAAACTTTTAACTTTAAGAAAAAACGCGTTTCGCTAAGGTTACCTTTGTTTCTTCTATTAAATGCTCTGTGTGTCCGAGGTGCTTTTGCACGTTAGCTGTTCGCTGACTATATCGCTTCTAATTATGCTTTGCTTTCTTGCGGTGGTCAGTGCTTACCACAAGACCGACCCCGTTACCGAAAGTACTTGACCCCCCGCTGTCCGGCCAGCTGATTGCCATTATCTTTATGGCAACGGGTTCGCAGTTCCTACTTAAATTAGGTTTGGAACCAGGTTGTGCACGCCTCTTGGGTCCTTGGCACCTGACAACTCGTTGCCATGTGTTTATTTGCCAACATCCCGCCGCACATGAATCCTGGGTACTAGAAAGGATTCACTAAGTTAGTGGCAAATTTGTTCCACTGAATCACAATCAACTTAACTACTATATTTAGAGTAAGCGGCTCGGTGTTAGATGTGGTCTGCGGCTTGTAAGTCAGCGGGCGTGAGTTTATGAGACCCTAAGCTTCCGCCAAAAAAAAAAAGATGGTGGCCAAAACTTTCATCGACACGAGGCAAGTAAATACGGCAACATATAGCTTTTCTTTGCGCCCGGCATTTATCACTTCCACTAAACCATATCTTAGCTAAACCACACCGACTTAGCTAAAGGGGCCATGCGTGATGATGGAAAGATGCCGTGCGTGGTGATTATGGCAGATATTGTTCACCTTGCAGCGTTGACACCGTTTTGTCGCCTTCGCAACACAGGAGCGAAGATGGGGAAATTGGCATGGTCAAACCATTCGTGGTGTTTGCTCGCCATTAGACGAGTGGGACATGCTGCTTGGGTAAGATTACCGGATTGCGAGTATCGTAAACGAGATGGTCTACTGCATAAACCCGACTTTTGACCCTAAGGATACCAGCTTCATCCAAGAACAGCGCCAGCGAATGTAGGTATAAGCTGTTTGGAAAATAAGTAAACCACACTTGAACGATTTCTGATTGGTTACTTCTGCGTTTGAACTTATGAATTCTGCGTTGAACTTATGAATATTACACTTGTGATGATACGGCAATCCAAATATTAATAAAGATCGATTATAGTACTTGCTAACAGCGCGTTAAAAAAAACGCGGTATTTTATTCCGTGTTTCGTCACAATCAAGAAAAGAGGCCTGCTTACCTCTCGCGCTTATATTTATCCTTTGCTTATCAAAAATGACCCGCGGCCATGCGGTTTTTATCCTATTGATCGGGCGAAATTTTCACCCGGCCAAGGTAAATACATAATTCATTATTACCGTCAATTAATCTGACCAGTGACCATTTTAGCTGTCAGGATCTATTTGTTTACGTTGCACCGCGTGACCCGGAGGACAGTGCGCTTCGCAACACTGGTTGGAAAAGCCAAAACGGAAGCGAAAATACTCAAATGGGTTGAGCTGTTTACCACACACTTCAAATATTAAGGAACAGATGGTATTTTAAAAGTAAACGTGTTAAGAAACAAAGATGCTTCCGAGAACTGAACACTTTAGTGCTGTGCAAAGAGGTTTATTGATTTTACGGTTTCCTCAATTTCGCATGATATATTCTTCAGGCAGTTGACAAATAGGAAAAGTCCAAAGAGAAAGATGTGTGTACTGTAAGAGGATAAAATTTACGTAGACGAATATCCTCATCTACGTGTGAAAGAACAAACAACTTGAGCCGTATGGAACAGTTTCAAGAACTAAACAAACCACGGTGAAAGTTTCATTTTTTCTTTAGTTTAGATCAATATGCAGAAAACGTCTATTTTTTCGACGCATAAGCACTTCAATTTAAAATCATACTTCTGCAATTTTACCAGCTAATGACCTCTTTACAGAAAATTAACTGCTTTGTATTTGTGTGAATTACATAGAAGGAAGTAAAGAAGAGAAGGAGAAGTGTTTAGTAAAGCTGTATGCTAAACAGTTTCAAACGATTTGTAATAGGTCAACTATAAAATTTTTAAATTGGATTCCAATGACCCCTCGCATGTCCTCGTATCTGGCAGGTGGAACATGGATGGTACATTCTGTGTTTATGATATAATATTATGATTGAATAAAAGAAAAACGATCTTTACCATTCTTGAAACACTTTAAGACCTTAAAGTAACAGTTAATCCTATGAAGCTTTCTGTTTTCTGAAGTTAATAAGATGTAAAGAAGTCCAATTTTATTTAAATTTTATGCAAATAAGCACAAAAACACAATGCTAAGCAACTCATTCCAACAAGAAAAGGCGCCAAAATTAACCAATGTCTACAAAAACCCAAGCACCAAATTGCTTCAAAAATGTTCTTCAAGTGGTGTTTAGGATTTTTCCGTGACTGTATTACAAACAGGATTAAGCAGGAGAATCAAGACGAGCTTCGCAGTAAATCCAAGTTTTAGTTTTGCTCTGTCGGCGACGAACGGCGAGACGATTTTTTACAGCTACCAGTCCACCTCGGAACATTTTCGCCTCCTTTTTCCACTTAAGTTTTTTTCCACGGCAAATCAACGATTACGGGAGGACAATATTCAAAAATAATTTCTAAACACGCACGTATCATGCTTCAGCACAACAAGGCATATACCCTAAAATCCTTTTGTTTCAATCTTCAACGGCGAAATCTAAAACCACGTTAGGATAACTGACATTTTGGTCCATCAGCCACATGTTAAATTATAGGGAATACTTGTCGAAGAAGATGGAAGTTATCATTTTTAAGCAAACCAAATTATGCTGAACGTGTGACTGTAGTATAAAACAAGCTTTATGAATAAAACATACTGAAGAAGACCACCAATTCTTAAGGATCGATTATTCTGATCCTGATCATTTTCTAATGGCTCAAAGTGAATTGTTCAACTGTCACCAGTAATGTAGGAATATGAGATACTTCGTTACAAACAGGCGTAAAATGTATGATAAACTTCGTTCCGAAGAGGGGAAAGACTAATATACATGCCGTGAACGACGGTGTCTAGAACGTCTTTTGACACCCTCGGGGCTGACAGTCGTTTATCAGGAAATTAATCTTTGGCCATATTTTTCCGTTACTATTTTTTCGCTTTCTCCCTATATTGGGTGTATTTAATGAACTCGTGCCGATTTGATTATACTGATTTTTTTATTCACTCGCCGCGGTATTCTTTCTTTATCCCTTCAGCACAACAGGCTTCCGCTGGGGTTGTGATAGGCTTGGCCTGCAACTCTGTTGACGTAAGGTTTGGTTGCCGACCTGAAGAATTCAGAAAACCACTGTTGCCTCGCAGGAGGTTAGATTTTATCGCTGTCAATTTGTTTATTATGAGGCGATGAAATCTAATCAAAATATCACTGGATTAAATTCGAGCATAGAAAGTTTGGTCCCTCGGTAGGAATGGCCTAAATTAGACGAAAAGTGGGTGAGGTGTCGGAAATTTTCCTCGTGTTATGCAAGAATTGCTCCATAGGGGTGAAGTACTTTGGTGATAGAAATCACCTGTTAGGGAGTAATTTTCAGTTATTGTATTTTATGCCTGAACAAAATGTGGTTTTACTATTTACTGTGGGTTGTATTGCATGTCTGACCATAATGTGTAGTATCAAACTTAGCACAAGAGAAGACAGCTCAAGTATACAGGTTTATTTTGTATGTGGAAGAGTATGATTTTCTGTTTATAGCTGCTCATTTGAAAATACACGAACGAATATGCGAACTATAATTCTCTTTAGACTTAAAAAAAAAAAAGATAAATTCGTTAGGTAGTTTCTTTTAGAAAGTACCTGTTCAAATGTTTGATAAAAATACTATTTAAAATGGTTTTTAGTAAACAACAAAAACTGTTTAGTTTGATTTTCGGTTCCTACGAAATCCAAATAATGCACCGTTGCACTGAATAGGAATCATTCAATTAGGTTCGCTGCCGGATTTGGCTTGTATTCCATTATACGACACGGTTTGACTGTTATTTTGCAGCCAACCGTGAATCACGAAAGTGTCAGGAGCGAGTAACAATCGTAAATGAAACCGCTAAAGACTTAAGCTCTCCACCTTTGCACTGCCTCCTTTGGGTGGAAAGTGCTGTTTCACGTGTCAAAGCGGTAAGCATAAATAATTCCTCCTTCAGCAATGTGCCAACCACGCGAGTTTGTGTTTGGCACGGTGCAATGAGATAAACGACATACAAAATTTATGATTCAACTGCATCCTGCCTCGCGCAGCCGAACGATTCAGTCAAACACAGCCGATACCTGTTGATGGACTAGAGGGGAAAATTCGCAAGCTACCACAACCATAAGGTAGCTGCAACTGACGACCGTACTCTTTATGGCCATGGCGAAGAGGTTGTCGAGAAGAAAGGTTAACTGATCGGGGCATTTTGTACAGTATCATACCTGTGTTAGTTTGGAAAGCATGCTTGCTAGATAAATTGGAGCTAGCATGGCCGATTTTCTGAATGAATTACATGTATCTTAATCATCTGCTAGTTCCCTGGCGTGGAAACATTGAACTCTGTAACATTTCAATAGGTGATGTTGGTTTCCTGCGTTTTTATAAAGTAATACCATATATATATATTTTTATAAAACCTTTCTACTAATTTCCTGAATTTAAGTTTCTGCCTCTACGTGCCCTGGAGTCAAACCATTTGATCAATTCTTGAGGGACAATTCAAAACCCTAATGTACACCGTTAGTGTATGAAACAACTAGGGTAATTCTACCCCATATTTTGTCACCCTTTCACCAATCAGTATCGATCGAAACATCCCTTGAGGAGCAATTTTCTTTGCCACATTTGGGTTGCTCATTTTGGCCAACGAGTATTTCCAAACTGCTCTAATTTCCATCAATGATGAACTACTCCCACGGGATAAACCCCGCAGGACACTAGGCGAGAATTTGGTGCTCACAATAGTTCACTAGGAATAAGAGCTAAATTTGGATACAGAAGGCCTCCTGTAAAGCAACACAAGAAAGGGGAAACCATTTCAGGATTATAAAAATTACCTCCACTCCTTTTTCCAATCACACTGTGGTGCACCGGTTGGCGTTGCTTCCGGGCAAAAGAGTCATAATTAACGACGACCAACAACTGGACGGGGTTAGCATTTTTATCGCTTCATTTGCTGACAATTTGTTTTCATTAGGGATGCGCAGGTTAGCAGGGAGGTCGGGAAAGACGTCGAAATGTTTGGAACGTCACCGTTTCCTTATGATGGTTACTCAGGGAAAATTTGGTTCTCTCCCTCGTTTTGCGTGCTAACTACCGTCACGGTATTGTCCTAAGTACAAAGTTAAACAGTCCGAAAATATGGCAAAAGAAGAGCAAAGGTAAAGGTTGATTAAATTTTGTGCTAGACTTTAATTAAAAATAATTATAGGACAAGGGGAGGTAAGTGGCATAACGTTCTTGTGTACAGCAGGACCGATTTTCTAGAACAGCCGTGGAGTAACAATCTGCACTTCAACGTACCATTTTTAAACCACTCTTTTCAAAGAAAAATATAAATTGACTCTTATCTGAAGGTTTGTTTTTTTTACTAGACGTTGCACAAGTATTTCGTTATCAATCGTAGAAATTTTATGGACCGATAATTTGAAAACAAACTAGAGAAGAAAATGATTTTCAGGAATGACAGCAATCAACCGCGAAATTTATAATTTTTCACACAGGATATAAGTGTGTTGCTTGCTTACGATTTTCGCAACGAAAACACAATATTTTATATAACTTTACCGTTTTTTTTGTGAATTTTCAACGAAGAATTATCTAAATATACAGTGCTGTGGTGGCTATCATATACTTTAACCGTTGTTGAGGTTGGTCAAACTAGCCAGCACGAGGAAAGCCGCTTTCAATTATTATGAAATATCTTCATCTCGATCCCTGTTTGCATGTGCCCTCTTGGTACGGCTTCCCTTCGCATCTTCGTGAGTCCTATGTTCTCATTTGCATCAGAAGAATAAGGTATGGACACAAAAAGGAGTGTGAGCTCGTCTTTACACGCGCGCCACCAGTGCCAGACAGATTGGGGTGTTATTTTCTTTTTATAACACATACTGATCAGCTATCGATGATTAATACACACGTTTTTCTTTAGTCTCAATCCCTGGTTCCTCCTTATTCCCCCCCACGTTGTTCAAAGGGCGTTCACTATATGCCAAGGGCTGCAATGTGAGTTATAAATTTGCGCCTTGTAATAATACTAATTATGTAGAATAAATTTGTTTTTAATACGCTTCACACATTTCATGCTTTTGTTATTGGATGCCTTCATAGCAAAAATCAGTGACTGAAAAATGTCATAAGTGTGTTAACAGAGTATAAAGTTTTGGAAGTATTATTTTAGATAGAAACAATCAATTGAAAAAGTTCGGCCGTTTGGAATGATAAATCGGCTTTTTCATCGGTACGATACCTGGCTTACCGTGTATAATTTTCGAGGAAACATGCAAACCAGAACTGTAAAATTGGTTTCCAGGCTGTGTTCTTGCTGTGATCAAACAACAACAGGTGTGACAAATTTATTCTTCAGTGAACTGCATGCTAAAGAAAGTCGTATATAAAATAAAACCACGCTGGTGAGTGTTACAAAGTTTGCTTATTATAACATGAAAGTACACTATCTGTTGCAAAACAGGATGTGTTGTGAGGAAAATTAATCTCATTGTTGTTAAGTTATGGCAATCGTTTATCGTAGTACGTCTTGCCTTAAAGAAGCGTATGTTTTGATTGAATTTATGTTAAACTTATCATAAGCTTAAGGTGGGATTTTTCAAACAGCCACTTAAGTTGTTTTTGCCACTTGATCGAATTGTGCTTATTATCAAGTAAACTAGATGAATTGTATAAGCTTAAGAACTCCAAATAAAAATTAGTTTTGATAGAATGAATCTTATGAAATTTTGTTTGTAAACTACCAACAGTCCAGTTTTGGTTTACTAAACTTTTCCTTTGTGTACGCGAATAGTCTGTTTTATCGTACATGGGTAGGTTTGGTCTCGGTTGAGATTCGAACCCCTTCTCCTGAGGGATTTCTCCAGCGCTCGAGGGATAATTATTTTACCTGCGTAATCGCACGGCTCTCTCAGACCTCTTAAACCTATGCAAACATCTGAGAAAGGTCATTTCTTGCAGGATACATTCTTTCAGCATTTTTTCATTCGTCGCTGGTGGCATTTGTGGATCGGTTACAGTTTATTGGGAAAAGCATTTGACACTTTCCTGACAAATCAAGCCTAGTCGAAAGCTACTGTTCTAAAGATTACAAACAAGAATTTCGTTTCAATAGAAGATGTCCTAGAACTAAAACAACCCCTTATACCGAAAGGAAGTGCTAATTACCAAACAAAAGTTGATAATTCGATGGCAAAAGTAAATAAGAATTATTCATTTGCGCTTTTTTTCGTGAGTGCCTTAAACCAAGAATCTTTTCCTATTGTATTTTGGTGCTTAGAAGATTTTGTGTAAGTGAGTTTATCCTATGTCTTCCATTAATTTCATTATCTCAGAATATCAAATAGATTATAAATCAAATCGATGCCACACCCGACCAACAATGTTTTAATTTTTTTCACTATAGGTAATAATTTACTATCCTGATGCCAAAGGGCTTTCAACTTGAATTTCTTAGATTGAAGCGCTTCCGGAACTGCCGTCAAACATGCGATGTGCTTATTTGATAATTGAAAAACTAAATTTGTACCAGACTATGACCTTCTTCCATCTGCATTTGGTTTACTTGTATGTAAATATTAAGGATATATTAAATCTTCTGCGAATTGAAAGATGTTTCTCAGGGCCTAGAACTTTTAACTTTTGAAATTTCTACGAAATACGGTATCAGAAAAAATTGTAACAAGCTAATGCCTAGAGTGTTGGCACTTTTATGATGATTATAATTAAAAACTTAGACATCATTAAAATAGATCTAAAATAGTATATAAACAGCTGGAGGTGCTTTAACTTTCAATGAATGCTACTTGATAATTGCTATAACAAAAACTAAACTGTTGGAAGAAAAACTGTCGTGTCTGAAATATTGACTAGTTTAAAAAATGTACTCAAAAACTTACTAAATCATCATTTGCAGGCAAATGATAGAAAGAAAAAAGTGCTAAAGAAAAAACTGAATGTGTGTGTCAAGCGTAAAAAGTAATAAATAATCTTGATTAATTAATCTTGATTTTAGCTCACGTTTCAAATTATACCAGGAGTATCCTTTTGTTTTATAAAATTAGTTGAGTTAGAAGCTGAGTGGGTGGTTTCTGCGTAAATTTTAGAATTACCTATACTGATGCGTAATTTAATGGGCGCCGCGATCAGCGAAGGTAATGGAACTTTCGTACTGACATTGCAAGCTGAATTTTATAGATGTAGGTACGCGATCAACTCCACTGCTTTGATTTTACATTCCAGTTATTTCCCCAAATTTTACATATTCACAAACTCCGTCTCGTGCTAATGATTGTTATAATAGTCGCATGGGACGTAGGTGTGGTTTTCTGTGTGCCCCTAGATGACTTTTCCCCAGCATAGCTTTATTCCTGAAATTGAGTGAACTGGTATTATCCACCATTCACAAAGGTCTGACTCGCCCGGCACTAGCTTTGGCTTCCACCTGGTCCAGTAGGCTTCAGGCAGCAAGGTTGGCAAATCAATTGAAAGGATTTTACCGATCAAAAGCAGCTTCAGCGCCAACGAATAGATGAATGGTTTACCTGCTTTAGCTGGTCAGTTAACATGTCGTTTCGCCAAATTTCCACCACAAATGCTGTACCGCCCCTTCAAACAGCATTATCGCGAATCAAAGGCCAAAAACTATTTCAAATATTTAGTTCAAAGCATTCCTTTTTGATACTCACTTTACAGCTCACCAATTTTTACCTTTCCACCTAAATACACCTTCGCAATAGCAATACCTTCGCCTGCAAAGTTTGACGTAGATGGTTCTTTAGCGGATAGCTCATTGTATAAGCTTTAGTGAATGTGGAAAACTTTATTCGCTTATTCAATAACCAGTTGGGTGAGATTTTTTTTGTTATAACTCCAGTATACTTTTTAACATAAATGTTATGTACGTGAACATACTTTGTGGCAATGGTACGTAACGTAATTAAGGTTATCAGCATTGTTAAATGAAAGAAATTTCAAAATACATGTTAGAATGCGAGAGTGCCTCATCAATCTGAGTATACCATGAAGAAAAAACCTTAATGAAAAGATATTGTTCACCATTAATACCATCGTTTTATCGTCCGAGTTACAGAATATTTAGTCAACTTTTCCAATATTTGTTATAACAAAAATACATGTACCATATCGTTCGTTAAGAATTTTCTTCCAATTGCGCAGTATCGATGAATCATGAAAAGCTAATTATGTTCCTTCCAGTTCGTCACGAAATAGTTTCATTATTGGCATCGGCATCTTCTACATTGTGTGCCATCTGCCCCTGTGCGTGTCTCTGTTGTGACCGCGTGGAGCGGGTGTGCGCTTTCTTTCGTTTATCAATAAATCAATCGTCCACCCCGATCCCGCCACGCAAACATTCGTTTTTCCCGACAAAGTGAGGTATGCGTGCTTGCAAAGAAGTGTTTAGACAGGTGGCACCCTTCTGTTTGGATTGATTGTCACCTTGGCGCGTAGGCGTCATAGATTCGTTGCGGGACGGCGCAGCGATTTTCGCCTGTTCGCCACATGCACGCATTCCCACGCATGACATACGCGAAGCAAATGAGTTTTTCGTCAGCGACTAACGTGGAGCTAGGAATGTATTTAATGCTACCTTGCCTCTAGTAAAGTACATGGTGCCCTTTGGTAAACCAATTCACTGCTGATTGTTGTTAGAAAATAAATGACAAACAATTGAAAGTTATGCAAGCTATAGCCCGGGTTCCTTGTTAGGTACATAGAAAGGAGCCAATATGACCTTTTTGTGTAGGATTTTTATGTTTTCATAAAATAATTTCACGGAGTATTATTATAAACTTTTACTCGACAAGGACCCTTGCTAGTTTTTAAACCCGAATGAATCGATAATTTAATGAACAAATTGTCTATAAAATAATTACAAGAAAGGCAACAGGCTGGCCCCGCTTTACGTCGACCTCTCTTTAACGTCGTTTGACAAATCCTTCGAAGCTAGTTTATAGTGGCATGTTCTGTTCTTTTTTTCATACGATACAATGCAATTTGTATGTCAGAAGATTCCAGCATGGACTTATAAACGTAAGCCTTGAGTAGGTATTGTAAACGTAGGAAACATTTAAATTTTTGGGCCCGACCTCGCTTCTACGACGCTGTCACAGTCCCATAAGGTGACGTAAAACGACCCGTATACTTTTTCGTCACGCCAAGGTGTTTACAGAAACATAGAGGGCGTTGAAACCAATTTGTACACTTTATTTCCCATGACCGAATATAATGTTGTCTTCAAGTCTTTCCGGAATATTTTCGGTTTACTTAGACATATTATTAATTATATTAGTATTTTATATTCCTAATATTGATATTTCAAACTGACGTGTTTAGTTTACATCGAAGGTTTCAAGCCGATTCAGCATCCAAACTGGTAACAAAATGTGTAACGGCCAAAACAAGTTCGTTGTCACGGGACGAGGTTCCCGTTGCATATCGGGTTGGCAGGGGACTGGTCAGTGGTTAACCCTTGCATCCCTCAAATGTGTGGAATGAGGATTTGGAAATTTATGGATTATCCTTTTCAATTTATTATTCATTTGTCGGTTGACTAAGCTTACCCGAAGAGATACCAATCCCTTCATAATCCTCTGCCATTCCATTGGACGATAGCGTCCATCATCAATATGCTCTACATTCCCCCACACTCAAGAATAAATATATTCGGTCCATTGTTCTCAAAGGATGCTCAAAGATTTTACAGTCAAAGGGGAGTGTTGCGCAGGGTCACTTTGGGAAGGTAGAAGTTTTGAAGAATGACTAACTGTTGTCTCTGACCCATTCTGTTCATATAACATATTCACGTTCCTAAAAATATTCCCTCATACAAATTTGTGTAACGGGGGCTCTTGGAAATAAATTTGCACCTTACATTGCGATCGAATAAAATTATTTTCGCTTTTATTAACAAGAAAACGAAATAAATATGCATCAAATAGCTTTCCTGCCTTCATTCAACTAAAAATAAAGCGATACACATGAAGTTCGCTCGCTCTTCTCTTCATCAAGTATCACTTTGGTTTTGTTTATCCTGGGCACATCCCTGAGTGATAATTTAGTATAAAAATATCAATCATATGGTCGTGATGATAAACCACCGCATCACTTGTTTTCTTTCCTCCGGCTTCTTCCCTTGTACAGTTTAAAACTTGATAGAATTATTAAAGCATCCAATTTTCAGAAATAATCCTATTATTCGAATTGCGTATATCCATGGCGCCAAATTTCGGCATCCGCTTTTTGATGAGAGTTTGATTGAATGGAAAATCGTATGAGGAAACTCACGAACACTGCAAAAAAAAATCCGAATGGTAGTTGAATTGCAGGTGTGCTCATTGAAACAATAATAGTCATAATGTATGCAATAGAACGATGAGGAATATTTGTGCGTAATTAAACATGACTCATTCTCTTGGATGGAAAGGGCATTGCCGATTTATTGCAAATAATTATTCGAGTGTGACTTCATCTTTATTAAAGGTGGAATGGTGATGATTAGATTCATTTAGCTGCACATAATACATAACATACAACATACAAACATACATAAATACATAAAGTGGACAAATGCTTTCGTATTTACCTCCGTGATTTCTTATTTCAATATCAACTTAAGCTAATTATCAACCTTGGTTTAATTTTCAAGCGTTTTTTAGCAGTCAACTAGTACTTGTTCGCTTTTTATATGACGATACGTTACTGTATATGCTTGCAGGAAAATTACATTGACAATACCGACTTAGTCTTCTGCAAAGCCATTGGCCTAACTAAAAATTGATTTTCTTCACCGGAACTTATTTTACCTAAGCACGATCTCATCCGCCAACGCTATTAAAGTCTTTCGGTTCATTTTCTATTCTTCATCTTTTTATTCTCTATCTTAATGAATGGTTCTACTTCCATTTCCTAAAACACCATCAACAATATTGATAATTGGCATTATTTTAAGGTGCGCGCTCTTATAATAATTGGACTCGCCCAGAACAGCTTCTGTTGCAGCTACCTGCTAAAAGCGGGAAGAAGGAAAGGAAGCGCTCCTCAATCAGCGATCACTCAATGAATCCTCGCCACGAAGTCCCCTTGTCGGAATTAGAAAAATAAGTTCAAAATGACGGCCCGATTGGTTGCGGGGGAGAATGCTGGTAGCCGGCGATCGGCTCCCATACTCGAACCCGATGATTACAGGCCGCTTCGCTACATGCTAAAGTGAATGAAACCTATCGATCCACCATCCAACCGGTCAGCGGTACGAATGAAATGGGAATGACAAGCGGCAATGTTCTCCCGAAGGCGTTCAATTGGCCGAAGAATCGATGCAATTTGGCTAGCCGGAAAACCATGGCTGCCAAATAGCCAAGCCGATGGACAGTTCTTCTAAGCTTCTTTCCTCTAAACTTTCAGTGTTGTATTCAACTTATTGAAGATTGCTTCTTCCGGTATGCCTTTTTCCGGCCAATTCACTGATGCCTTTTCCTGTTCCTGTGCACTACCAACGTCAGTTGGCTACAGATATCTTCTTCAATGCCTATTTGTTCGTGTAGAAGCTGAAGATTTCGGTATTCTGTTTTAGAAAACATCGCTACCCTTCCTTTGTTCACCGATCTTTGCTATGCTTTATGTGTCTTATGTTGTTCTGTTGAATTCACCACCAATACGGATCTGAATATTTTCCCATTTCCATCATTCTATCCCATCGCACGTCATCGCTGGGAGGGTACGGCGATTGTTTACAAGCAAATGGAAGTAAATTGAAGTACTCATTGAATGAAAATATGTATGATAACTGTTCAAGCTTCCTACTATTATTGTAAACATCATAATTATGAGCGGTTGTCGGCCTATCGTAAGTACGTAACAGGTTATATAAATATAAAACAGTAAACTGTGATCAAGAAACCATTGGTGGTGGTAATAAATAGTTCGATTTTGCTGACTTATCATGTCTCGGTTTACATCAACTTACTCTTCCGATTACAAACTATCTTGCCTTAAATGCATAGAATCTAATCAAAATCTTCGACCCTCAAAAACCTCAAGGGTCAAAAATGTTAAAAGTTATTCGAACTAGGTGGTCCTATGAAAACCCTTCCCAGTACCACGGAATCTACTGAAGGCATCGATTGTAAAAAATAGCTTTTCGGATTTTGCAGGAATGTAATAGCAGATGTCAATTACACTGTCACAAAACTAAACCGTTGGAAAACCCAAGCTGCCAGGCAAGTGATCTAACGTTTGGGTAGTGATATATGCTAACTCTGTTTTTATTTAGCTATGCTGTTCGAAAAACTATTCCTGTCATTTGCTGCCTAAAAAACTAGATTTAACGGTTAGACCAAATCCTGCGCAACTCCATACGTGAAAGAAAAGCAAAACTAGAGCGAATACGCGAAAGGTCATTGAATTGCAGTAGGCTGTTTTGTAGACGTTGTGTATTCCTATCATTACTAAACTAAATTCGTTCATTCCTGAAAATCAAACAATGTATACCAAAAAGTTGAGCAAGAACATTTGTTGGAATTCAATATATATGACTTCGTTCACTGGTCAGTCCTGCACTTGTCTGGCACGAGGTGCTGAAAAAAAACAAGTAAGAATATTTTCGAATCTTATTATAAAAACAGTTGTTCACCTGCTTTCGGATAATATTTTAGAAGCCGTACATTCCCGAACATCGTCAGCGATATTTGCAGAACATGGTAACCAAATCTCCTAGTAAAAATTATTCGGAACCCTAATTTGGAAAAATGGCGGACTGTATTGAAACCTTCGTACACTAAGAAGTACACTAGTTTTTCGTTCTCGAAATGATTAGTTAATGCATTTATCTGCTCTGGTTTCGGTTTCTTTTCGTTGAAATTGACTGGTGAATTTATTCACCAGATTGCAAAATAATTGCTCCCTCCATCATCTTATCATGCGTGTCAATGTCGCAAACATGGAATCGAATAAAAAGAAGATTGTTTATTTTTGTATGGCAAAATCAAATACTGAAGGTTGTGCGATTATTTGCCCTATTTCTACCACAAGCAATTAAAAAAAGACAAAAAATAACAACACATGTCATGTCACTGTCCGGGTGCTCAGCAGTATTGCAACGCGGTGTATCGCCGACGGTGTTGATAACTCAGGCTGGTTCCGGGCAGTGATCGCAAATTGTCAATCAGTGTGGTTTGAGGTTACTAGGGGTTGCGTCGATTGCTGCTGGTTCCGATCCATGCGCATCCTCATGATCAAGTGATGACATCACTAGCTCTCATCCACCGCGTGTCACTCAAAGGCGCCAGAAGAATTGTCACGCGTATTTCATTTCATTATCTCTCAGACGACTTCTCGACGGCGCCAGCCGGAATGTGTGTATAAGTTGTTTCTCTGGTGATTTTTGTTTGTCTAGTGACTTTTAGTCAGAGACTGTTTGTTTACATTTATTCTAATCATCACAGGACCCTTGATCTTGTCTCTTTGTCATTCTAAATGCTTAATAAATGCTTGTGAGTCGGCGAGTCCAACAGACGTGGCGGGTAAGCTGTACATTGGAATCGAATCGCTTTTAATCAACTAAGCAAACAAACCAAATCCATTGACCCGACCGCATCATGTGTGTGAGAGAATAGGAAACCGGGATCCATGAGAACCACGGCAAACCAGCAGTCCCTTGATTCCGCTTTTTAGGCAAAGAACTAGCAAAGATTCCCAATTTCGTTCAGACTCATTTCACGGTTTTTACTGATCATGGTGTGCAGCATTTTGGTATCAACCTCTTAGATTCCATGTCAAATTGCATCATAAATAGATCGGCCAACTTGAATGATGGGAAAGCCAAGCAAGATCAGCTAGAACAAACATTTACCTAGCACTTGACGATATTTCGGTTGGCTGTGCATCCTATCATTTGAATCTTCCCATTGAATCAGGCATCAAATAGGGAACGTCTTAGAGTTGAAGATGGGAAAATGTTACAGATATTCAAAATAAATGGAGGGGGGGGTGGGGAGGGGGGATTTAGTATGTTACAGAACGAACCGTTTCAGTTGGCACACTTGTTTAAATTTAAAGTTTAAATGAATCTAATATTTTTGCAATATTTTGAAATAATAGATTTTCCATTTTTGACGAAGCCTGTAAGCAGTTTATTAAATAGTAGTCATATAGTTTTGGTTTGAAGATGTATAACGATTTGGATATTGGATGATGGAGTATCTTAATGATAAATAGCACAATTATACTCAGAGGTGTTGTGCGATAAAATTAAGCTCTTGTTTTACTTCAGGAACAGTTTTTTTTATCGCTGTTCTTAATGGTCTAGTTCAGACCACGGAAAATCTAAATAAAAAGTTGATAATAGTCAGGACAGACAATAGATAGCGTTGCAAGAAGCAGAGAATAATTTGAAAGAGGCAGAAAAAATGCTACAGCTCGAGCAGATCGGTGAAAAAAGTTGCTAGGAGAATCTGAAAACTCCAACTCATCAAATACTTCTAAATATCTCTTTAAAATGAAGCGCTTTGCTTTACTCTTTCGTCTCGGGTCGTCAGAAATAGAAACTACCGGGTGAACCAAAACTAAGAAGAGAAAAATATTTCGAAGCATCGCCCGCAAGACCCCGTCTCTTTAAAATTGTAGTGACCGTGACCGTGAACATCAGAGCATCATTTTCCTTTTGTTGATGTGCCCAACATTCAACATACAGCATTCTTGCGACAACGTCCACGATTTCCTTCGATCGGCTTCGATTATTGATCTGCTCTTAGCATCTATTGTAGCCTGCTTGAGTCAAAGCGTAACTCGCTAGCAATTCATCGTTGCCATCCTGGTCGCTGTCGTGGTCATTAAGCCACTTGTTTCATGGTATACTTGTTTGTCGTGAAGTTATCGAATACCATCTACGGAGTATTGTCTCTTCTGTTCTTCGCTGCTTTATTCCGCTTGAATTGCTTAACGTTTCTGTGCTCCTACGAAGCCAGAAAGTGGAAAGTCAGCTAAATCTGACATAGGCCGGTAGAACCAATCAAGTGACCCGAAGACAGTACGAAGTGTTAATGATTTCTTTTAGGTTTCGGTTATTCTCGAAAACGAAAATTTGTCTATTAAATGGCATGAAGAATGACTTTTTGCTTCCTTTAGGATGTGACGCAGCATCACGGAGCCATGGAAGATGATTCCCCTGTTCGTCCAACTCAACCTGATAGATCTATCGCTTCCTGCTTCAATTCTTGTGCTATATACGTATTTTCCTCCGGCACGAAAGATCATCTACAAGAAGGATCGCCGATAGAACAATTTTTGTCAGTTTTTGAAATTTTTGATCTCTCTACACCATACCTCAGAAGCATAAGAGAGAATCCCTCTGTCGTTTATATAGGAAATAATGAGATTCATCCAGTCGAAAAATTCTTCTCCTAACATCTCTGCTTCTTTTTCGCCCTTCAAATTGAAGTGATGTATTGTGGTTCGAAAACTACTTCAGAAGTTGATTACCGATAGCACTTTTCTCCTAATGGATTCCTTTCCGCCCTTCCGATGGTTACGCTCTTCTTAATGGACGTTGAACAATTGGGGATATCCTTGCCGCAGTCAAAGTTGGCGGTTACTAGGTATG
This sequence comes from Anopheles sinensis, assembly GCA_000441895.2. Lineage (NCBI taxonomy): Eukaryota > Metazoa > Arthropoda > Insecta > Diptera > Culicidae > Anopheles > Anopheles sinensis. The sequence goes on along the minus strand of KE525262.1, from coordinate 767,507 downwards.
CTTATGTAAAAGTTTTCTTCCGGTGGATTTATGTTGATATTCGCGGGTAGTACATATTTGTGGGATTTGCATTTTAGATTTATTTGTTAACAACAGGTGTTTCATATTGCAGTTTTCTTTCTACCTCTTTTTAATAAGGCATGAATCCCTCATAGTATTCCTTATATATTATAATTAATGATTATTAATATATATACATCTTCTTCTTCTTCTTCTTGGTGTAACGACCTCTTCTTAATGCCTGCCCCATGAAGGGCTTATAAGACATTTTCCCTTGCGTACGTTCCTCTCGTACATACGAGGGTCCGGTCTCGGTTGGGATTCGAACCCACGCCGTCGAGGTGGTTAGCCCCGGTGCTCGTGGGCCGATTTTCTATCTATATATATTCGATTTTCTATACATATATTACTGTGGAAAAAGTATGAAATCTTAATATATTTGGTGGATTTGTTCGTTATCAGAATAACCTATATGAACATAATCTTTCATAAGCTTCATTTAGGTTAATTTTTCTACTTGTTGATTCCCAGTGTCATAAAATAAATTGCTCAAATTAAAACGTAGGCCCTTTGGAGAAGGGGAAATAAGAATAACCTATATGAACATAATCTTTCATAAGCTTCATTTAGGTTAATTTTTCTACTTGTTGATTCCCAGTGTCATAAAATAAATTGCTCAAATTAAAACGTAGGCCCTTTGGAGAAGGGGAAATTTATTGTGTTGATTTTTGATCCGTAATTACGTATTCTGATTTAACACAAATCGTGATTCATTTCATAACATACATTTTAATAAAAATCAATGACATCAAATGGCTGCTTTTTATTTCCGGCAGTTTCTAGTTGTCGGATACATTTAACCCCGTTTACAGAGTATATTAAAAATAAATCACACCCTTTCGCATCAACAGACACGCTTGTCCCAATTTAAGTTCCTTCAGATTCGTGGGAATTGGCATGACAGAATCTCCTCAACATAGTCGCTCACCCTACTCAACTACTCTTGCAGACATGTGGAAGTCCATTAAATGATCTTCCTTCCTTTTGTTATATACGTTACCATCTACGATTTGGTCGAACCCATACTTTTCATTTGGAAAGCATCGGTCGATCGATATCCAATTCAAGCACACGAACTCATTACCAATTCATAAATCAACCGCCTGTTCGTACAGGCTGGTTGCGGACCAGAGATGACGATAGTGAAACAAAAATAAATATCCACTGTATTAAGCCCTTTTATACACACAGTCTCTAGTATCCTATCCAGTGAAAATTCACACGTATTGAACATAACAGTGGAACGGTTTTTCAGTCGTTTTGGGATTTATTTGAAATGCGTCTTCAAAATTCACCGTTTAAGATAGACCTTATTGAAGACGAAGCGTTCGAGTATGCAATGCAGGCAACAGCAAGATGAAACGAGCGCGTGAAAAGTCAAGGAGAGCAAGCCAAACAAGCCTTTAAAAAGCGTTCGAAATACGAATCTCTGCCTCTTGGTGCTGTATGCGGCTACTGAAACCAGCAGTAATGGGGCCAATTTACGACGGTCGTTCGAGATGTACGAGTCCGTTGCGGATGAATTGCAATATCAACGGAAAATTTGTAATTGATTTTTCTAACCATTCAAAGTGGCTTTGAAAGCACCTTTTCCGGATCAAATTCACACCCCCAAAACGAAAAACGTACCCACGATCGACAGCTGGCACTAATCGTCATTTTCAAGCATAATCTCAGCTGACCTTTATAGGGTGCGGAACAATGCTAAACAGGGTCACTGAACTTATAGGCGATAGTGAGTTCCGTAAGTTATAGAAAAAAGTTAGGGAGAAAAAAGGTCGGAATAATTGCGGAAATGGTAGCGCTAAAACGGTACACAGACGGTCGATATTGGATATAAAATTTACGTTAATATTTTGAGCCAATAATTGATTCAAGTCTAAAATGAAGAAGTCGGAAGATGGTATAACAGAAATGTTTAAACTTTATTCTCCTTTAAGAATTAAAAAAAAAATGTCACACATACCACCAAGATTGGTCTCAAAAACGAGAAAAGGAGAAATAATTAAGTGTCCTTCTAGCGTTGCGCTGTTCTCACATTTCATTAGCATCTGATCAAATGCTTCGATGCACTTGACGGATCGCGCGTAGCCGGGAAGACATAATATTAATTGGCGTCCTTGTGTCGCCAGTGCCGCGTTCATAAGCAGAGCCATTTAGCATAACACCGGGCAAATTATTATCATGAGAGTGGGGTCTTGATCAGTTAGTTCTTGATCAGTTTTCGATAGCCTTGAAACCGAAATAATTCGTGGGTCTTGATAAAAAGTACTTAAACCTATCTTAAAGACGAGACTTCGTTCACCATAAACGTCCACCAAGATATTGTTATAATGTAATTTGTGCCATCCAATCGAAAAATTTATTTAAAAACTTTGAAAGTATTTACCAATTGCTATACGTTATTATTCAAGAAGCAGGCTTCTATCGAGGCGAATCCCGAGTCTAGCACCCCCTGTATTACGAACGACAGACCACCAATCTATAATTTATCGTTTTTCGGTCACAGTAACTCTCTACGGAGAGAGGCCAATTCCAACTTTGGGATGTTGAGCCAATTAAGAAGAAGACTTTAATCGAAACCCAATTTCGATATTGTATGTAAAATAAAACAGTGCTGTATTCATCATGTCGTTCCTTCAAAGTAAAACATAAATTAAACTGCCGTTCGAAAACCTTATCACTCGTATTTTTATTTAACCAACCAAGGAAAATATATACACTGGCTCAAAAAGACATTAGACTTTATTCTATTGATCTAACATCAAAGTACCATAAATTTGGCGAATGAAAAAAAATCTGAAATGTCAAATTGAATCGGTTATCGGTAATTGAGCAACGGAAAAGCGAGGTCGGGCCAAAAAATTTCCATGTTTCCTACGTTTATAATACCTTCCGTTTGTAAGTCCATGTTCGAATCTTCTGTAATACAAATTGCCTTAAGTCGTATGAGTAAAGAACAAAGCACGCTACTATATACTAGCTTCGATCGATTTGTCAAACGACGTAAAATGGCTTCGACGTAAAGCGGGATCAGCCCGGGAGCTAGACTCGTTGGCGTTCAATGAGCTTAGGGTCCCCGTAGATATAGATTTACAGTTACACAGCGATCTATCGGGCAAACCAGATAACAGAACATAGACCTCAAGATAGCATAGCGGGATATGGCTGAGGTTGTGTTGCGGGACCATTAACCTAATAAATGTAAACCACGAAATACAAAAAACTGCCGGTCAACATATGGCGTTTGGTTCCTCACTAGCCAAAAGGGAGAAATAGGACAGGGAATTGATGCTTCCATTAGATCTTATTTTGGTGCTGTTTTTCTTCAGCCTATCTATGCAAGGAAAATCATCGGACGAAAAAGTAAAAGAACTGTTAAAGTGTAGAATTATTCACACACGGCTAGCAAAGCGAACTTACTATAAACCAATTTTCAAAACTACTCGTACAATGATTCTTAGTGTCAGTAAATCCAATCCTGTGATATAAAATTTACATTTTCCCACTTTTCGTTTATGAATTCTTTCAACTATCCTTTCAAGGTTGCGATCATAAATGGGATTAGTTTAACACTAACCACAAGTTTTCAAAGGGGTCGAATTTTTGAACACTGTTATAATTTTCATACTATGAGGCAATATTAAATCATCGGCTACGCTGTAAAATTCTTCATGATTGGCGAGAGTTGAAGCAACACTGGGGCCGTGTTTCTTATTTTTATCTCTCGAATTGGTTTGATTTGTTACTTAATCATTAAAGCTATGAAAACAAAAACATAAACTTAGATATGTAACATGTACGGATATTGAATATAAACTATCTTCCAGTTCTCTATTTTATAATTATTTTTTTTTAAATCTTGCAAAAAAGGTAAATCTACCACAATACATGACGTTTTCTTGAAAATACCACAAATTGCCTTCCAATATTGGGGCAGAAGAGCAAAATATGTCTTTATCTACCCTTGAACTGGTAATTTATGATTATTTTCGTTAGATCTATTTTCTCTGCTCTTGGAAAATAGGTTTTTCTCTCCAGCGGCAATGGCGGCATCTTCGAAAGCGAGGGCATCGTTTGACCAAATAGCAATAAAACTCCACTCAGCATCCATCCGTTGCACAACCATCGGGACCCTTCATGCGTATGTGTGTGCCATCACTGTAAAACCAAACGCCACTTAATTTGCTTGACCCTTCCACCACGGCTATCGAGTTGAAAAATTCGTTAACGGTCCTCGTGGTCGGTGAAAAATCATTCAAGTGATATCCGCAAACGTAAACAGTGAAACATCCGCTCTGAAGATGCTGATGCACTGGTTTATCTTCATTGGTCCGGTACAGAAATTCATTGGAAGACGGCTGCGGCGGGTGAACGACGGATGGCGTAAACTACCGTCCACCAGCGTCTCGAAATGAGCGTGTTTTCTTCGCAATATCTCAAGTTTTACGATGCCGTCTTGTGGATTGACACAGTCCAGAAAAATTCGTCCCGGGTGCATTCCCCAGCATAGGGGTTGCGCCGCACTCGCGACATGGAGCGCCGATTTTCCTACCACGCCGGGCAAAGTTTTTCTCAGAGAGTGGTACTTTTTTATGGAGCCATGTTCAAAGACCGGATGGAGTTTTGCTCGCCACAGGAGAGGAACCAAACAAACACGTTTTATTATCTACTACGTCTCGCCAGATACTGCACAGTAGGGAATGCTTTTGGCTCTTATTAACTATTGAAACCGTAATGGTAAGGAAAGTTAGGTAAAAGAAGATTTGGATTTGAGACGAAGTTATGATTGAATATTACGGATTATACGAATGCGACCTCGCACATAAAACAACATTTTCGTTACTTGCGTAGTATTCCAATTGACTCACACGTTGAGCTTCTCAAGGGAATTGGCGCTAGAAGCCACGTGTCCCTTTTTCGCTGTTTTCCTCTTTACGGAATTAATAACAATCAATCGGCAAAGTATAAACTGTGTGAGCAGTCGATTATCCGCTCAATATTTTCAATTCTACCACCTGACCAACACAAACGGGACTCAACTGCCCGAAACTTGGAACCTATGATTAAGTTCTAGATTTTATCACCAGTTCCTCTGCACTGTGTCTCCCTTCAACCTCCTATAGATTATGCTCCTCGAAAGACAACAGCCCCGTGATCGTCACCGAGAAGGTCATTACGACGATGTTCCCAAAAAAGTACCACAGTGCTGCACACTCCCGCTCTAGAGAGAGCACTGGCAGCATGACCGTTCAACTGCGTTTAATTCTTCCTTTAAAATCCACTTTCGCCACCGTTACCCTCTCCTGCGCTATTGGCGTCATGAATTATTAATAAGTCAAGGGTCAGTTTTATGATACATTTAATACCAATGTATTCCAGGGCTCATGGGGTGTTGTTTCGCTTGCTAGATCAAAGACAAGTGTGTGTCTCCGGATATAACCGCAACGAAGCGTAAGGTGCATCGCGTGACCCTCTGAAACTTTTCTTCAAGGTACAATGTGCGTATGTTTTCTGTTTAATGTAAGACAAGACTTATTATATCCTTTAACAGGCGTGGAATGGCTCCTGGCAGATGATTCAATGCGATAACTGAATCGGATCAGTGAATGAGGCGTTTTCTGTTTTAAAGTAGAAAAGAGGCCAAATGTTTGCTGTTTATTCAAACTAGTGACGCTTAAAAACAATCAACGTTCAGAAATAGCAAACAAAAAAGTTTGGTACATGTTTCTTTTAGAGGGTAAAACACCGCGCTTGTTACTTAGGGTTTCAACAAAAATTGGCGCGGGCAGTCCAACACGCTGGCTTAGCGGTGTCCATGCTAGATGGTCGTGCCTTTTAACTGAGATTTTGGCCATCTGTCACCGGTGAAGATGGTTTTACTCGCTTGCCTGTTCTTAGCGTCGCCAAGTGAGCACTTTGCCTGCATCTCCAGTACAGTAAGAACCCTTCTGCGCATACCTTTTTCTTGTGCACTCATCACCATCTTTGATCGTGAGAACGTTCGTGTTTCTTTAAGCTGTCCAGTGACGATCATTTTTCAAACTCTCGACAAATCCCTAGATTTCGATTGTTGGTTTCTCTTGGAATTCCTCCCGAAGACCAAGACGCCACCAAAGCAGGTGCCAATGTATAGTTCACCACCATCTGGCATGACGACAGAAAGTAATACAGTCGTGTGTTGTCCATCTAAATTCGTGTGAAGTGGCATCTAGTAAGAAGTCATGGTGGAAATGGTGAATGTGCGTTGGTAAGAATTTTATATTTTTCCACTCTAGCTTCAAACTTTGTCCTTTTTTCTTTCATCTTAGCATCCTGTAGGATACTGTTGGTATCCAAAAAATTATGTCTGTCGCCAACATTTTAAATCACTATTTTAATAATGCCATGACCTGCATAACAGAAATGATACATAAACTAATTGTTAACTAATCTACGAAATTAGCAAATATGTATTTAAAATTTAGAAAGCCATCATCAATAAGTGATTCTTAAAATATTAAATGCATTAGCAAAGCAATCCCTATAACGAAACCTATCTGAAATTGACCTCCACCTTTAAAAAGGTGGAAGACGTTCAAATGACTTGCCATGTACTTGACAAATGACCTACACAATGGACAACAATAATTCTCTCTCGTGGGATATCGGTTCGATATTCGGACTTGATCGATTTCATCCCACTGCAGTCACATTTCACAGGCACGCGTGTCTCAGCTGGTGAATAATTTTCATTCCACTTATTCCTTATAGAAGGGAGACGTTTATTCTACAAGGCGAACCATTCGATTAGATTAGATTTATCACCAAAGGGAATAACCACACAACATCGAGATTAATATAAATAACTCTGTTATTGTAGCTTTGACCATCCGATTCTAGCGGGCATGTGCGCACTGTAGGAAAGGAAAAATGGAAGATGATGAACTGACTGGAGCGGTAGACCAGTTGGTTTTAATATTTATGGTGATTTTGATTAAAGACTTTGTGGAATCGATTACTAGTTTGTCTATTTGACGTGTTGCTATCGTAGCTTAGCCCATTCTTTCTCTCTGCGTTATACTTTAGATTAGTGCGTTGGTATCATGTACTTGACAAATGACCTACAAAAAGCTAAAACAATAAAAAGTATAAATTTCCTAAACTCAATGGATAGCTTATTATAGCCTCTATCACGCATTTACCCATAGTAAGAAAATTTTTGGTCATTGAATACACCTTGTTCAATACTATTTATTACGCCTGTCATTTGTCATCTTCAAGAGTTCTACCGATGGCTTCCTCGAGTTTAAATCGTATGACAGGCATAAACAAATGCTAATTGTAGGAAGAAATTACGCCATTGATTCTCAAAAATCATTACGTTGCTTTGGTTTATGTTGAACTATGGATAACCTTGGTGTATCATCAAACGTTTCGGTCTAAATTGTTTACTCATGAGTTTGTTGAGAATTTAGTACCTGAAAATCAAGGTTTTGTCATCATTTTGAATGCAGAGTAAGTGCATCAAGTGGCAAATGTAAGCAAATACATCGACCATTTTTGAAGCGATGTTAAATGGTGCAACATTAAAAGAAAACATTATTTGGCTATCTTTTGTGACTTTCCTTGGACATAAAAAAACAAGCTGAAAACCTACTGTTGATCATAATGACAACAATACTGATTAGATGCTGCTAACAAGAGCTGCTTTATAGGAGATTGTAAGAACAGGGATAATAACACACATGAGACATAATTACGAATTCACAAATGAACGGCTTTGAAAATGCTCCTTCCGTTATGTCTGTCTGGTCTTAATGTCGTTGACTATTTGTTCCGAAAGAAAATGACGAAAAAGAGATGGGAGAGATTGATGAAGCATTTCGTCGTTAAAATTAGGCATATTCCCACGCAACGCGACGCAATCTGTACGCGTTAGGAAGAATGAACAGCAGGGGCCAAGTACAGAGAATTATGTTTTACAAAAACCGTGTTAGTAGGATTACCAGTATGTTTCGTCTTCTGTGCATGCAACTTCCTGCATAGACGAAGTATGACAAAGTCTTTTTATTTTATTGTTAGGGTGAATCGAACATACATATTATTTTTCTCATGGAAAGTTGCTTTCACTTATGTCGACACATGTGACACACACAGGTTAATCGAGATAATTGTTTGCATAATAACTTCTTTATCTATTAGTTTTGCAAGTTAAACAACCTGCGTTAACATCTCCTGGCATGGCAGTAGATTTCCGATTCACTGACCCTGTCCGTACAAAGTACAAGTAGGCAGAGGTCAAATTTCCCGGTTCGGAGCAATGCATTCAAACCAAGCTGGTTCAAGGCTGGGAGAGTCGAACTCATGTGTGTGAGTGACTAGAAAGGGAGGATTTTTAATTCAAAGAGAGCGAAACTCTCTCAAACAAAACACACGAACCGAGGGTCGAAAGACTTCGTCCGAAACACAAGAGCTCTGAGCGCCCCTCGTATCGTCTGCTCCAGTGGCGCAATTGGTTAGCGCACGGTACTTATAAGACAGTAAACGTAGCGATGCCGTGGTTGTGAGTTCGAGCCTCACCTGGAGCAGGAGCGTTCGGGAGTGCGATTCGTCGACACCGAGAACTTTTTTGCTACCAGTTCACAAGTTTTCTTACTAGAAACATATTTTTCATCGTTTATTTTTGAAGAAATTATACGAGCAAACTGTCATAGACTACTTCTCCTTTTATATTGAACTGTACTGAAATACAGGGAATCAGTGGTTTATGACGATTTTTTTCTATTTTCTTTTTTTATTCCAATAAACAAAAACCAAATAGTTTAACTTGAGGGGAATTCTTTCACTTGCTATAATTTCACACGATATGCTTCTCAAAACATCCCCAGACAAGCAACGTCATCAAAATCTGCGTGATTAAAAGGTCGATGTCATCTTGGCAAACACAACTCGGGTTCATTGGAGCAAAACACATGAGACAAAAATACCGCTTTATGCTGACAATTGTCCGCATTGTATGTAAATCCAAAGACCCTTGCAACGTCCCTATCTATGGCTTTCAAGACGCCGTCTTCGGCTTCGTTCTCACTTGCCATCAGAAATATCCCATGACACTCCGAATACCAACCAACCATCCGGCAAGGCAGACACCAACTCCCTCAACCCCTTTGCCACCATGCGGAGTTATGAAAGAAACCGCCCGGACGCTGGAAAGATAAGAAACTCGTAATAATGATGTTAGTATTAGATGAGCTGCAAAAGAACGAAAAAAATATAGAAAACTTTAGCATTCTGTTTTTTACTAGCAAATTGTATAAAATAAAACTTAGTGAAGTATGTTCTAATTTAGTTTTTTTCGACACATTTATTTTCATTTATATTGCTTTATGACACGCATAGATATGCGTGTGTCAAATACTTTTTAGGGAGAGTAAATATATGACAACTAGGAGCCTTTCTATTTAGTTTGTAAATATACTGATTTTTGCTTCCAACGAGCCTGTCCAACGGTTTTCGCTGCGAATCAGAGTGGACCCAGTTAATAATTAATTCATGATATTCATTTGAAATTCAAATTCTTCTACACTTGCATAGAGTGATGTGCTATTCGGAGAGTTATCATTTGAATATCGTTTGCTGTATGATTCACCTTCCATTTCACATCCTCGCTGTTCTTCTTGACAAACGGTAGCTATGAAAGCAGTCAGTGGATGGTACACGCATCCTGTTTCGCACGGATACACACCAACGCCAAAGCTACAGACGAAATGAAGGCGTCTTTATTCCATCGGCAATTGATCACACGCCATCGTTTTTCGCTCTATTGATTCGTCTGTCGCAGCATGCAGCATCGAACCAATAAACCAGCCTATTAAAAATTGTATGTTTTTCGTCTTATTTGCTTTCTGCTGTTACCACGTTTGAAGAACAACGTTTCACTCTATGGCTCAAACAGATAGCTTTCGCCTCCTATTAAAGAAAATCGAAAGTCTTTCCTGCTTCGAGAGAGAATGAACTAATTTACATATCGAAACACACACAGACGATCGAAACAGAAGAACTGTGGACTTAAAAGATGCGGCAAAGCGCAATTTTCACATTGAATCATGAAGTAATCAGACTGTCTCAGTCTATGAAACTATAAAAAATGTTATGTCAAGAGAGAAAATAAATCATTCAAAACATTAGATTTGAATGATCATAAGACAAAAATAGGTTTGGGAAGTTTCTTATATCATGTTATCTTTCGTTTTAGAGCATTTATTCTAACTCTTTGACCTTGTAGATGGATTAATAAATTTCAGGAGTGGTTTAAAACCCACACTACTTAGTGAAGTCACCGATCTTTAATTTACGTTATTTCAGTTTATTTTTTATTTAATATTTAGTACCCTAACAATCCTTTAATACGGCTTTTTAGTAAAAGGAAGCAGAGTAGTGACAAGCTTTTCACCCACAACGCCAAATGCGTAACTTTGAATGTGTGTGCATGGTATTATTATCGACGAATGTGTAAATGCATTATAACAATACCAGTTTTAGATTTCTCTGCACGTGGGCCTAAACTCCCACGTTCATTAAATGGTTTAGCAAGTGGGAGTATGAAACTTTTTAACGAAAGTGACTGCAATTAATGCATCCTCCGATCTTTCACCCCTTACAGGTGAGAGTGCACTTTAATCTGGTTCAATGCATTTTTTGCCCTAATAATATGCTCATCGACTTCTGATTGTCTAACGTTGTAGCAACGGGTTATTTAACACGCAAAAAAGGGCGTATGGGTTGGAAGAAGTCATTGGGTTTTGAGTTGACTGACTTCTTGAGATAAATTTTCTCCCTGGTGCCAAAGTGCAATAAACTCAATGGCTCGGGGTGTTGCTCAATCTAAGCCATCTCCGCAGTGTTAATGCTCAAATTGGATTCAAATTTTCCAATCAGTCTTCCGGTGGAATATATCCACTGTAAAGACCTCTAGCAACGGGAAATTTCTTCTACTATCAGGCTGCCGTTGTTATTCCCACAATAATTATCATCCTCACATCATCATATTTCTGGAGCTCAGAAGAGTTGAAGCAGTCAGTTGGGTCATAGAAACTCCTGGTAGCTGCTTAAAACAGTGGGCATTTGTACCGATCGAAGCCACTTCGTAATAGTTAATTTTGGTTCAATTTGAACAATTAACTGTTTTCTTCTTTCATGATGATGGCTAGCGGAAAAGATTTGATATCAGAATAATGAAGAATTTTTTTTAAAGGTAAGCGTTATTGATAGTCTCTATAACTCTAGCATATTTTCGTAACGTAGGCATTTCTCTCAATTTCCATAACGGACACTAATAATTTGCACAACTGTTCAGTGCGTAAATATCTTAAAAACAGTATAGATCGTCCTTCATATTTAGAAAGCTAGTTAATACTTCATTATTCTTGCTTGTGCCATACGCTCAGACTGCAAGTGCCACAATGCCAGATCCTGAAGACACATCAACAATGTAATCTGTGAATACTTTCATCGGTTTCATTAATGTATTCGCAGTTTCTAAGACGGGTGGTAAGGAAATATTTTAACTGTTGCAAAATGCATTTGAGTGCAGGGCTCGAGTCGACTAGAAGCTGTTGCAGCTTTTTTTTTATTTATGGTAAACCAGTCTAGGTGTTTATGCCTCCGGTAAAGTTGCTTGTACTTTCGCCAGCTCATTCACCCCCGATGCTTTCTCGTTTTCTCAGGCACCACAATTTCCACTGTTAACACGCTCACATCTTGAATAGTTGATTATTTATAACTTTACCTCACTTCACTGGGACTATTTTACGACCGTGCGTATTGAGATTCATCAAGTCGCTATGCGCACAGGTTTTTCTTATGGATTGCATGCTACAGCCGGTGTCGGTTAAAGAAATTGACGCTGATATGAAGTATGGCTGGTTCGTGAAATTGGCTCATCACCGGCACGGTGTGTGGAGGCATTGTCTGAGGGCATAACTACTAAACGTGCCAAACCTGCGCTTTCGGTGACGACTGTTGACGCTTCGGGATCCTCTGCAGGATGGGGGCCGCCAGCCGTTGGGCCCAGCACTAGCACATGCGAGGCCAGTCACGCGTATCACGCATTTTATTGCTACACATTTTTCGTTCACATTTTTTACTCAATCATCGCGACTCGCAATGGCGTCGCTCACTTGCGCACATGTGCATGCACTGGTTGCTCTTTTTCGTCGCAATGCTCGTTGGATGCGCCGTTGTTAAAGCTATTGTTATACCCCTTCTCTAATCTTTGGGCTTTTTGAGCGACTCCTAAGCCGCACGCTTGGAGTTTTCCCTTGTCGGACGCGGCTTTCATTACATGTCTTTTGTTTTTGGTAACCGTATGCTGTGGGCAATGGGCGTGTGCCATTTCAACGATAGACGTTATTTCTTTCCCCTAGCATGCATCGTTTGCTTCAGCATACATCCAAAGCATTAGTTCATGTCGGACGACACTATAGCACTGCTGCATGAGATACCGACGCTTTTATAATTGCGTAAGAGGTAAAATCAAATTTGAATGTCTATTCGATCTTTACATTGCAGCTCAGCACAACATTTTACTTATGATATGGAAATATCGTTTCATTATAAATGTCGTTAGTATTTCGTACAGTATACTTTAAAAGATGAATATCGATATGTAATCACAGGTTTCAGCGTTGAATCGCTTGGAAAGGATCTTGTTTTTGACCTAATTTCGTTTTTGACCAATTCGTTTATCTCTAGAGACTAACACATACAATTAATTGTTGTAACAGTGGACGAAGTCTGAAGGACTCGAAATTCAAGTTCCGGAGTTTACCGGAAACCCTTTTTGAAAAAGTAATTCTTATGCTTTTCAACGATTATCAAGCAGACTCGTACCTTATTTTGTTTTTCTCCCATTTCGCAGCGCGTTTGCCTTGGAATACTAAACGAGGCTGGTTTTCCAGTCAACACGGTATTCCAAGTTGGTCAATATCACGGCAAACATAAATCAAAAGCAAAACAACTTCAACGACAGTGGCAGAGTTGTGTTACCTTTGTAGACGCACTGGCATCGGTGGCCGTCGGGGGTGAGTGCGTGCGGTGGTTTGGGGGAGTCGAACTGGCGAGTGCGCCCGGTTTGGCGAAC
>KE525262.1:643104-751018 GCA_000441895.2 Anopheles sinensis | reverse complement strand
TAGCCGATCCTTCTTCAGTCGGGTTCTTTAGATTGTTTAACGGTGTACAGGAAGAACATACCGGTCAGACCTTACAGATTCTTGGTTGTTATCCCATCTCAGCTCCAGGCTGTTACAGCATTAGGTAATGAGTGGAATAATGCTCAAGCCGACCCCTATCACACCGGACTGCTGTGTCTTTTCCTTGGTGTGGTATGGTTTCTTTCGACCACCAGCGGCCAGAGCGGCAGAAAACGCCACATGGAACATCGTTCACTCATCGATTGCTCTCCTTCTATCCTTCTCCAGTGTGCTCCATCGTATGGACACCTCTTCAATTTCAATCCATCCATTCGCGATAGTTCTTAAATTTAATGTACCTCAGAACACATCCGTTGCAACGAAAGGTAAATTCGATCACTGTATTCTAGTCCGTGTGTGCCATCGCATGTGCGTAACGAAAAGGAATAAATATACTTTTCAATTACACTTAATTAGACAGGCGTTTAGAGACTATTTGATCTTCAAAGTGGAATGGTTTCGATCCCATTTCAAAAAAGTACTATACAGAATAGTTAATATGTCGCTCTGCAGATGAGCTAACAGTATGTTTGCACTTTGATTTTACCACGAGTTATCTTAAGTTCCGTTCAAAAGTGTACTGTTTCAGGTTTTCATTATCTAACGTTTTAATCTTACTTCTAATGATCTGTGCGACCGCACTTCGACACAAATGCACGGACACTGAATCGCAGAAATATTTAGATTATTGAATGGTATATTTTCGTAGCGTTAAATATTGGAAGCGTTTAAGGAAATACAAATTATTTTGTGAAAAACAGGAATCTTTATTTAGCTGATTTGCGTTGAACATCACAAACACGTTGACAAAACTGTGTATCAAATATCTTACAAATACGAGTTTCCAGTAATGCAAGAAATATGATACCCATACAAAAACAAATGTTTCTCGCTACAACGAACCGTTGTTGGCGTGAAAATCGATGCCAACAATCTCCACGGTTCAGGTGGCGACAACGTTAAGGAACGCCGGAACGTAACAACGTCGTTTGCGCGATCGCGAGGGGTGAAGACGTTTTTGTGTGATTGAGCTTAGAATGCGACACCCCTTATACAACCTCTACTTGAAATACGTTCTCATCTGCAACGTCCACAGGCAAGTGCACGATGGTATGACACGCTCGAGTTGTCCCCTAAAACACGAAACGTGGCCTTCTCGAGCTCTCAACGTTCCGAAGCGCAGAAGGAAGGCCCTTTTTTAATTCCTTTCGTGCAGCTTCAGCCACACCACTATCAAACATATAATCATGGACGCACTCGGCGATCGAGTAATGAGCGGCATTATGAGCGTCACTGGGTCCGCACATAGCTAATGAGTTGATTAAATGCGAACACTTCGTAAGAAAAAGTCAACGGCTAGGTTCCATGAAGGTTTTTTTAACACAACAGGAACCATTTCCAGTGTATGTACAGGTGGACAGCAAACGGTGAAGTCCAACATGACTGCACATTGAAAGAGGTGCATGGCACGGTGCGCGAAACTAGTAAATACCCAAAGAGAACGTAGGCATATGTGACTCACGTTTGATATGTGCAGTGACTGTTGGTGTTGGCGATTTTTTCCATAAATAAATTTAGTTTTTTATCATAATCATAAATAATACAGTTAGTATTGCTTTAAAAATTAAAGATAACGTAAATTACTTTTTGCGGATCTGAAAAATGATTTCCAAACTCAAAAAGAGAAACCAGAACGTGTTCTACCAAAACTATCCGCAGCTATATAATTTGTCACAATAATTTTCTTGAGACACACAAATACCAGTCTATCCATTTGTAGGTACTGGAAGGCGAGACGAAAATTTATTTTCATCAAGCCGCTGGGAATCGCTTTGCTCCACGATCTGTGACTTTGGTCAAGAAACTGACCTGACAATGGAATATATTTATTCGTTATCATAAAATTTATTAAGCCAATTTTGTCTCTTCAGTCTCTTGTCCCCAGGTTTCGTTGGCAGATAAACCATTTGATCCCTGCATGACTCTGTTGGACAACCGTGACGGAAGTTACCAAAAAGGAAGACTAAAACACCGGTCACATCGAAGCATTTGCAGATTGGCTTACCCGTCCACTGAAGTTGAGTCACCGTTTTCATTCTAGAGCATTTACACTTCATGAATATTTATTCATCCGGTCTGCTTTCCGTCTGTTGAAATGTACCTGTGAGCAGTACCTGTGACGGTTAAGACGGTAGACTGAAGATTAAGGAACGGTAAGATAGAAGCAGCGTCGTGTAGAGTGTCAAATGTGTTCTTCAGAAACCTTTATTCGGTCGTACCTTTAGACAGAGTGTAACGACCATACATCCAGACATTCACACATCTGTAAAATTAAAACTCATCGGTGCATATTTCTCGAGGACAATTTAAGAGGTACTGTCTTTCAAAAAGAAAAGCGGTTTGCCTTTGAAGGGTTAAAATAGTTTATTTATTTTTGTAGCAGTGTAGCATCGTTAGCAAATGTGGATGATATGATATTTGAAACGGTAGTATATATCTCTGCATAATTTTGCACAACTCTCAAAGCTACGTAGGGAAGCATTTCGCATTGTAAAATTTAAAGGCGAAAGAATAAAATTTTCCTACCCAAAATACATTGATGATGGTGTGAAATGAAGTACAAAGACAAGAGAAATTCAGCATTTTGCATCCTATTTTTTCCAGGATTACAACTGCTGAATGGTTAGCTCATGGCGCAATATATTTAGACCTTTTTTTTAAGGTGATTGGAGGAACTGCTGCCTTCGAGGGTTGTCCATTTCATTCAGAGGACTAAATCGTAATTGCAGAAGGTATAGCATTTTAAATAAATATCAAGTCAAAACAACATCCCTATCAGGAATAGAGAGCACTTCTCGATATTTATTTTTCGTTTATGGAAATCGAACCAATTATGTGTACGACATCTCACTTGATACGGATATTCAGTAATCACAGGGTGATTAAATTGGGTCAATTGAGCACTTTCAAGGGATTTAATTTAAAAAAAACACATTTTTTTCTTGGCATAATGGCAACAGAGTGATAAGAGTTGTTTAGTAAAAAAACAATAGGTTACAGCTTTAAACTAATATTGGATAGCATATTACATAAGCATGAACTGTCTTATAAACAAACTCCGTCTCGTCAAATTCATCAAGCACAATACTTTTCACGTTTTTGCTTCTCTAGTTACACTTTTCTGAACTCTGTGCCCAAAGATCATTTATTCAAATTGATTTTGATGTTGTTAAAACTGCATTTTAAACTAAACACTGCAGGTTAACGCAAAAATTATGTATTATGTGTTTGACTTATCTTGGTGTATGCTATTTCAGTTCGGCTACGAAACCTTGCGTTCGCAACCAGTGAATCGAACAAGTTGCTGTGCATTCGAGAAAATCATTGATATCGCGGACGATGTGCATTTGTTGGCTAAGAAATACCCTCGCATCGCGAAGGCACAATTTTAATTATCGCACACTAATGTGATATCGGTAGACTTGCATGCAGCTGGCCGAGGCACGAGAACCATGTTAAGTCTCAAGGCGATCCGAGACGTCTCGCGTTGCGAGGGTACAGGAGAACAAGATCCAACGCACGTGTTCGGTTATGCTACACTTGTGCATTACTTGCTAGATGTATTGTTTCCATGCCTCGACAATGTACCAAAGTGCATCCATATTTGTAGGCAAGAGAAGACTCAAAAAGAAGAGGTAAAAAAAACTATGTTGAGAGAAGGTTGTACATTTTTTCTTGTTTCTCTACCGACAGATCCACGAAGTGCATTCTTTGACGCGCACAATGCAACCAACTTACCCTTGATATCAACGATTATCAGCAGGGAAAAGCTATCGAAGTGCAACGGCGAGGTACATACAAAGCGCAACAGTTTGTTCGACGGTTGGCCAATACGACGTGTCGTTTTTCGTAGCCACGTTTAGCCATGACGTGCCGCGCGGTTACCAAGGTTTGCGTCGATGCGTAGCGATTATGGCATACTGGATGTAAATCCAAGAACGTGTGCGAGTAGATAAATTTATTTAATAACAAAAACACTTCAACGCTATGCCAAGCGTATCGATTGATTACAACACATCAGGATTTTCAACATTGCTACATCTACAATTACTAATCTAATTGTAAGATCTACAATTACTGTTCTAATGAACGGCTCAAGCTTTTCAGAAGTAATATAGACGTTTTTTTAGTCATATAGGCTGCGAACCGAATATTAATAACACTTGATTCCTGTTTCAACCGTGTTACAAACGCGGTCTTTATTCCCATCCTCATCGCCAACTATTGTATTTGTAACTTTGTATATTGTTATTGTACGATGTAATTCACCACGTCCACTCGCTTCGCGGTACGGATGCTAAGTGTCCTGCACGTAGTCCACTTGATAGATCGTTACTCGATGCATCCGGCAGCTCCCGTGCTGCCAGCAATGACGTATGGATGATGATGTGATAGGATAACCGTGCAGGATAATTGTCATACATTCGGTTTCTTATGACCAAGTATTGTTTGTCCAAAA
Organism: Anopheles sinensis; assembly: GCA_000441895.2. Lineage (NCBI taxonomy): Eukaryota > Metazoa > Arthropoda > Insecta > Diptera > Culicidae > Anopheles > Anopheles sinensis. The sequence continues at coordinate 746,439 of KE525262.1, read as the reverse complement.
CATAAATCAACACGATATGTTTTTCACCTTTCACGTAATGGATAGCCTTGTCTTTCTTTACGACGTCATGATTCGTGAAGGCGTTTACAAAACTCTTTATACATCTTTTTTGCTGTTTTTGAATACCATTGGAACAGTTTTCATATAGATTGCTATGGCATCTGCACATTTTTTGCTGCTGTTTGCTCGAATATTATCAATAAAATTTACTTTTTCGTTTTCTACAATAGAATTTTATTAGAATTCGAAAATGTCAAGAATAAAAGAGTATTTATCATTAACAGGGTAAACCCTTACGTTGCATCGCTTTTACATGAGTAGTTAGTGATAAAATCGATATTAACATATTTTTTGGAAGGCTCGTAGCAATGCTATTTGAATTTTGGTATTTATGCATCTTTTGCTGCAATATTGGAGAACCGTGTGAAAATGTATGTTCGTTTCTTGTACATTGAACTTTCCCCTACGGCGTTGAACATTTCACCTAACAGGAAAAGTCTGTGTTAAATAAAACGTGCTCTGTTTGCTAGTTTATTGGTCTTAAAATGTCACTGAACATGTTCTTCGATCAATATAGCACGCTGGCTTCTTGCAGCTTTCGTCTAGAACAGAAAGAACTTTCGATTGAAATTCAGCATAAACGAGCAGAACACGATGTAACCTATTGCTCCAGGAACAGACCTCCTAGACAACCCGAGACCATTTTGCCTGGTTTAGTTATCACTTTCTGCTGAAAAGTTCGTTCATACCTCGTCTCATTTTTGCGCAATGAGTGATTTATGCATCTTGCTTAATGGCTAAGCTAGCGAAATACAGATGAATATATTCGTATTAGTGGCTCTGTTTAGGTTGGTATGGATGACTCTGAGAGCATCGCGAATGCACAACAAAACCGTGCGAAATGTCTCTGGTTAAGCGGATCACCTTTCAAACCACATGCCCCCCATGATGCTCTCGAGAACAGGAATATGATCATAAAACAAAACTCCCTTTCGGTCGCTTGCCGACAAAGCGTTCTAGCAGACCGGGAGTGTGGATCAAAAAGAAGGTCCGCGTGCTGCGCTTCTGCCCGACGGTGTCATAAAATCCTTCCCGACTGGGAAGAAAGACTGCGGAATCTCACCATCCGCACTGGTTGCTTCAAACAATCGCCCGAGGAAGTCCTTCCCGGTGGCAGACGGACCAAAACCAGCCTGACATTGAGGAGATGGAAAAGCGATTAACCGGCTCCAGACCTGGGCCTGCTCCAACCCATTCCGTCAAGTTGAGCCATGACAGACCGAGGCAACCCCATCGTTCACGGTCGAGCGTGCCCTCGGGACAGAGAAACGTTGAAACTGAAAAGAATTCGAGCCGGTCGTCGCTCATCGTTGCCCGTTGGTGAACTGTGGGTTGAATGATGGCCGAAAATTTATTTCCCTGCTTGATCCCAACGGACCCGAATGTGTCGCAGATGCGTCGCAAATCTGCCCGATGACCGATAGCCATGACATATCTGCGAAGGTGGGCAACGTTGTCCAACTACGCCTCGGGCGCGTCATACCGATCCAGGCCGGCTGGAGTCCGTTTGCCTTTTCGTTCGTGACAAATCGCTCAACTGAACTAACTCGCGTTTCCAGTACCGTCTTGACTCGTGTCTGCGCTTATGCGTAGCCGAACGAAGATGCCTTAAGAGATTTATAGGTATATAATTAAGATGATTGATAAAAAGTGAAAATATTAATGGCTCGATTTGGCTACGTTCGATTGCCGTCCAGCTTCGGGTAGAGAACGTACCGAATAGAAACGGTCAAAAAAACGAACCAAACCGAACAGCAAGATTTTGTAATGGTGCCGCCCTCGCTATATTTTCAATAAACACAAATCTAATCACTTTTTTTATCTTCGAATCTTCGTCAACAAAATCGAATCTCAAAGCACTCAAATGGTTGCTAAGTAAGCTTCAAATCCTGCGACAGTTTATCAGTAAAGCCCATCTATCCTTACCATACTGTAGCGGTGCAGTTTTATGTGGCACAGATGAACCACGCAATCTAGTTTGTCAATGTTAATTTGTTCACACACATCTAATGCTGGCGGCTTCTATTAGTTTCCAGTTCCGCCATTGGTCGAGGGTCCAACAGCCAATCCGAGGCCAGACATTTGTCACCGTCATCATGCTTGTTTGTCGCATTTACCGCTCCTTTATTATTCTCTCTTCCCTTTCCTTTATTTGTATTCCTGTGAAATTTTCTGACAGTTAAAAACCAAGCTTTGTCGCCATCCTCTTTACATCTTTTATAGAGCTATATCTAACTATGTCTCCTTCGCACTTACTCAAAGGGTGGTTCCGGTTCGCTTCGTGTTTTTTTCAGTACGATTAGCGTGATTTCGGAGAGGGATGGACGTTGACGACTCAGGCGACAACTCCGCGGACCATTTTCCATTTGTCATTTCCTGCTGCCAATTGGTAGAATCCGATGCAAGCGAATTGCTCTAAATATGATCACGCATCCCTACCTCCGTCGGGACTAGCTATTAAAAACATAGTGCAAAGTTGACAGGGAGCTTTACGCTCCAGTGGTTTTAGAAATGGAGGGAACGGTCTCCGAGAGCAGATTGAATTTCTGCCAGGCCGCAGCATGATTGTCTATTCTAACATGATTGTAAACTACCGGGACGGTCGGTTATGTTGTCGGTAGCATCTGTACCCCTCCGGCAGGTAATTGTGATCTCGTTTCAGCTTTCTACGGCTTGGTCCGAACAGTTGCACCACACAATGCAGTACCACCCAGCGTAGGTCTTTGGTAATACCGACATTGACAAACCCGAAGGGATGGCTCCAGGACCAAACCTTAGCCAATCCTACATAGTTGTATGCGTTAAACAGAAAGGTAAACAAACCCTACATCCCTATTCTGATGGAATAGATGATGAAACCTAAAGTAACCATGTGCTTCCGTTCCTCCCTCTTCGCTTATGGTATCTTCTGTCCCCCACCTTCAGTACCGAGGGGATGAAACTATTTCGCACGACCGAACCATGTACAGTGTGTAAAAGGACTCTACAACTCATTGGCTAGGCAACGGTAGCACTTCAATTTTCTAAAATATTATCGAACCGTGAACTAATAGAAATATTTTTCAAATCTCTTCCTCTCTCACTCGCCTTAATGATGGCCTTTGCACCCATCCGTTTGGTCATCACTCAATCGAACCGAAGCGTAAAAGGATCCGATGGAACGAAGGAATGAAATAGGGATAGGATTGTTGGGATTATTAGCATTTTTCGTGCAACGTTTTCTTTTCGCTACATTCATACCATCGATGTTTCGATCCTTTCTCTACAATTTTTCCTCCTACCGTTTTTGACACAAAGTAGGAAGAATCCATTTTGTTCTACTATTGTTGAGTATTAACCAGGCAACAGATTATACCAAGGTGATAATTACAAACCCAAAAAGATCATTTGAAACGCTTGTTTTTTATATTTAAAATGAAAAGTTACATAAACATTGCATTCTCTATAAATTTAGCTTCAGCATAAAATTCTTCAACGTGAAGCAGTAAGTCTTATTTATCAAACACAAGTGAAATTTAGTGTGATACGACAAGACTGTTTAACAGTACAGTGCAACATCTTATTCCGTCCATTTTCTTAGTTGTTCCAACGAAGGATTATATAACTACGAGTCTCGGAATGAATTTTATCATCAAACTATTTTCAAATAACGCTTGCTTTTTTCGGAAGTTTTTTTCACGTTGTTGCTAGATTATGATCACGTTTCATGTTGTTGCTAGATAATGATCAGGTAAAAAGTATGTTTATATATTAAATAGAAAGTTTTTTTAAATATGAAAATCATTTTATAATTGCAGAAAAGAAGATTTAAATTGAACGTTGGTCATATTGCCCATTTCCGTCCATAATTGGTTAGGCAGTTATCCAAAGATGGATACTTATATTTACTAATCATGTTGAAACTCTACTGAAAATATTAACATCGATATCTTCGGTTGGTTGAACTCTTTAAATTAAATTAAAAATAAAAATAAAACAAACTAGACTATAAATTGTTATTCCATGCATTTCGTCGTTGAGTCGTGCATCAGTTATTGTCCTTGATGTGCATACTTCCTCTCAATTGCTAAAAATGAAATATTAGTCTATTTCCGATGCATTCCACGGTTCCCACCATCTCGTGAGCTTCCCCAGATCTTCATTCATTATAACTTCTCTTTTGAGTAACTATCATCGTACACGCAACGTAATCGTTCTCTTTCCTACTTGAGTTTCCCAAAAAAAAAAAAACATTTTCCACCAAACGAAACAAGAGTGTTTCAGGATGCATAACGGGATGATAGGAGCCTCAACACGAGTGATGCATCTATTCAAGCATAAATTGAACTAGGGATTAGACCGACAACGATGATGCAAAAAATCTCAAGGACTATACGAAACATAACCCAACCCAAACTGAACACGGATCCTTTTGCGTCGATCCACACCGTTGTTAGTGCGTGAAATCCGAGATTTATCCCACAAAAGGATGTCTTTGTCATCTTAGATGCATGTTGGTTGGGTTTCATCATCTGGTCGTTTCCACCATTTTCTGCGATCCACCTCCTTCAATGTTGAAATTAAGCCATCGCTGTTGTTGTGGCCAAAAGTGCCAGATGGCGCGACAAAGCAGGCCGATGGCATATTTTCCCATCCTTTCATCTCCTGTTCTGACAGTAACACTATCGTCTTTGCTTACTGAGAGTGAAAAATCTCTCAACGAACAGAACATTTAACAAAATGGCTGCTTTAGGGTCATAGAGGGCTGCCATAGTGACCGTTTGCTTAAACATTCAACAAATCTCTACAAATATTCAACTTCACATTGTAGCGAGGACACTAGGAAGTAGTTAAATATCACAAAAAGCTTCAAACGGCATCATGACTGGATGTAATTGCATGTTAAAAAAGATGTATTATTGTCAAATCACCAATTCACGCATTAATCTAATTTTATTAAAAGGGGTTGGCTTCAGTAAAAACTTTCAGATTGCTCAGAAGTTGCAAGCTTTTTCGATTTAATTCATTTAAATATGTTGATATCTGATCTCAATTTTACAAACAAGGCTTATTCTTCTTCTTATTGGTATAACGACCGTGTTGGTCACTCCTGCCTGTTAAGGGTTTATTAGACTTATTTCCTTTTTGTACGTGGATAGTCACTCCTCTCGTACAGGGGAGGGTTCGGTCTCAGTTGGGATTCGATTCGTCGCCGTCGAGGTGGTTAGCCCCAGCGCTTTTTTATTAAATAATAAATTTTTATTAAATATCAAACTGAGTGAGAAATCAATTCATTCAATTATTCCAAAAATGTTTTCTATTTTACTTCAATTTAATATTCTAAATGAGACGTAGGATGACAGTAAGCTACACAATATGCAAAATTTTAAAAACATCATATATAACTCGGTGAAAAATTTGTCAAAAAAATACATGAATGATTTATTTGAAAAAGAACACAGGCCACAAAAACAGCGACGACTCCAAGAAACCGGAAATCATTCTTACATCCAAACAAAGAATCAAAACGACAAGCTAGGGGCGTTTCTTAATTTATTTTTATGATCCTGTCTGGCAACCTAGAGGTAGCCGATGGGTCCTGGTTTCTGACACAATACATATGAAGAAGGTTGATCAACTTTGGTTTTACCAGTATTGTCCAGCCTCTACCTCTGCACAACGCTATGGACAGACAGACGAAAATTTGACCATCAACAATTTCTGAGGGAAGAGAACCGCGGAACAATTTGTTATTTCGTCGTTTTGTAGAACTTTGCGCCAGGGGCTGTATTCGGCACTAGAAAGGTGGAACATGAAAAACATTTTTTTGTGTTCAAAAATACAACGAACACGTTTTGAATTTCCTGGAGGTGCTGTATAGAGGGCGGGTTTTGTCATATTTCATGTTATTTTTGACCGAGCTGAGATTGCATATCCCCTAATCTGATTTCGCCATTTGAGGTCGTACAATCCACGAATACGAATCTGTTGGAACCAATAACGTCCTTTTCCTGGCATTCACGATGCTGTAGTAGTCTTGTCCCTCTAGAAAATACCAATAAGCATTCAGTACAGAAAATGCATGTGTCAGAATAGAGCTACTTTTCACCCTCTCTTGGCTCAAGGGTCATCGATGGATGAGAAAATTCATAAAGTGCACATGTCTATGGCAAAGCTGATGTCGAGGGCACACGTGTAGAGCCTGTACAAGCATAAAAATAAACATACAATGCTTGACGTCGCGTCTATAGTTGATAAATTAATTAAAATCGCAATCCGTCTCGTGCAAATCCTCCTTGAACACAAGTACTCACTACTCTTTCAAGTACACAATTGCAGGATTGGGTATAATAGAAACCGCTATTCAATCACTCATCATGGCAATTGGAAGTTCCGCCCTTCTGAATGACTTATCGATAAAATAAAACCCTTCCAAATGATTCTAATAGTATAGATTGTACCATTTACCAGAGTTTTGAAGGTTTGTGGGATTGCAACAAAGCAATAAAATGTGCTGATTGGTTTTCCATTCATTTAATGCATTGGTATTGTATTGTGAGGCAACTGATGATTTTTGCAAGCCAACTGCTATGGGTTGTATAGTAAAGCTAAGATCAATTTTGCACAAGTTCAAAACTGATATGATAATATTTCATGCTGGTATATTTCTCCAGCATGCCTATCGATAAAAGCATATTTTCTAAACAAAATATATTTAACTGTCTTAAAGCTACACATACTGTCCAGTACTGTTGAACGTCTTTGTAGTATTTAGCTTGATAAACAGTTTCGTACTGTGATGATAGAAAAATAGTACTTCCATTGTAGAGCTCTTTTCGGTGAATCTGCAGTTAGATTGAATTGCCATTGTACCGTCTTGACCCTACTTGGGAAATCAGTTCACGAAATGCCTCGTTGATTTCCGTCCATCGTCACCTAGAAGCCACAAATGCGATGACTTCCAAGGCACAACGATGGTGACGGAAACCCCCTGCTACGCCATGCAACGTTAGAAAGCGAATCACCCTTCTTCTGGACTTCATCGTCACGCTTTGGTCACTCGTTGTCGTCCTCCTACGTTTTCAATGGTCAACTTCTGGTCCGATGAAATTGTACCTCCTAACATGTACACAGCAGCAGTGCAATTGTATTTTTTATTGTCTTATTTCCAGCCCACTGCTCTTGTTTTTCTTCATTCACCCCATCATAGCAGCAATCCGTGCCTTTTTCCACGCGAACGCAAAAGCTAAGACTACCACCAATGATATGTGCCAGCACTAACAAGTGGAGACGCAAAGGCACTTGACTTTTGCTTTTTTGTACTTTTGCTTTGAAAAAAACAATGCCACACAAAACGCTAGGTGATAAAGCTGGTTTTAATTACCAATCCACGTCTTTACGATTGTCCACAACCGTTGCCACCGCCGTATATCCATGCACTTTAGTTAGATAAAAGCGGTGGGCCTCCCTTTAGGAAAGACTTTCGGAGAGTTCCACCACACTTTTTGGTTCGTTTAGCATCTCAGGAGATCGAAGATTTCAATGAAAAACCGTGCACGCGCTTGCAAAACAATCACAATAAATCAAACGTAAGACAAAATTCTATTTGCAAGCAGTTCTTCTTAGTGACCGTTTGAATTTGATAACGGAAATCAACTTGTTTTAAAACTAATAAAATAATTAAAGCAAACAATAAAAATAAGGCTTTAATAAAATTTACAGATCTCGCGCCTTTGCCATGATATATTAAAAACGGTTGACTTTGTTTATTAGTGTTTTAGTGTAAACAACCGCTACACCGCTGGTATAAGATGTGGTAGCAGATAAAATGAGCCATGCATCGGGCTAGTGCGACTCAGATCATTGAATGGCCCATTGTGTACAATGACCAATACTAAAACAGCCCAGAGAAGTGCATACTAAACATACTCCCTCTGATTGTCAATTATAACGTGAGTTAACACATAATTGTGCCGCCTTTAACGCGCATTGATTCGACGTGCAATCGAATGTTAATATGATAAAACTCTACTCCGAATCACACAACCTCTTATCATATAACTACTGCATATATAAATTCAACCTACCTTACCATTAATAATGTTAGCGAGTAGTTTCTAAGTAAGTATCTCGGACCGTTCGGGATGACTTGAGAATTATCGAGTTTTATTTCTAAATTTCTAAACTAAACTTAACGCACTATTACAATCAGATAAGATGGGTACGCATATTGCGATAAACTGTAGAATGCTGTACAAAATGATAAAACTGCTACATAATCATAATCATTACCAACAGCAATGACCTTCTTGGCGATAACATTTTAAACGGGATCAACAAAATACCACATGCAAACACCATACTACAGATAACCGTTTCTCGTTACCTTGCTACGAGCAATTATAAGAAAATTTACAAAATGAGGATGACAATTCCACCGACAAATCGTTTTGAGGCCTCCACTTTTGGTTGTGAAAAAGATACTTAACAGCCGCGTTTAGTCTTCAATTCTTTTCAGATTTACGGAACGATGCGTGATTATTTAAAAAATGGTGCTTGTAGCCCCTCAGTCATTTCGTTATTTAAGTATTAATTTTGTTTGAGACATTTGTGTTCACAAAATTTGTGAATCGGGCAAATGTTACTTTTGTGCATTAGATGTTTTTGGTTTCGCTCATCTTTGTCGGCTGTGTCTTTCAGTCTCCGCGCTAAACGTTCCCTCTTGACGAATATTTTGATAAATTGAGGTCGATTCGGAGAAAAATTAAAAAAAAAATAGTTTTGTGTGCTGAGATTCTGAAAGTCAGCACGCTGTTAGTTGGTGAAAATTTTAAATTTACATCCTTTTTTCTTACAGCCTTTGAGTGTGTTCGTATCTGTGTGTTTGCGTGTATTTTTGTGCAGTAGATCTGTTGGATATTTTCGAATTCCGTTCTTCCTCCGTAGAACTGTTGATTAACGTTCTCAAGCTTCAGCCTTTTACCACGAATGCTGCCGTGAGGCAAATTCGTGTTCCAACTTAATGACAGGGAGACAGAATTTTGACATTTCATTAGTTGTTTATGTGTAGATTCGGTGCATCGCGTTTGCTAAATGTGTCTATGCCCCGGAGCAAGGATTTTGCCGACGCTTCTCATTCTACATAAGCGTCAACAACGTGGTCTCAATTAAATGTACGTCTTTAACAGGCAACAGGGGCAACAGAACAACGATTCCAAATTATGGGTTAGAAGGCTCCTTGTGGTCGCAACTTTTTTTGTTCATCTTTCCTTGTATGCATTTTCTATGAGTGTCATACATCACATTGTAATATTATTTCCATATCGGATAAGAACAAACCCAACAAAGTTCAAGCTATGTAAATCCTACTTAACGTAGATTTAGCATCCTTTCGCTTCTTCTTCTTCTTTACTGGCCGGCTCACGGTTGAGCACGTCGTGCTGTCATGGCCTGGTCATCGCTTATATAGGATGAAAGAACAACTTTCTACCTCCTATGTCTGGGACAATCGAAAAGAACGACAGTACAATTGAGGTCTTTTAAATCCTACGCCACTTTTGCTGTACACTTGGATCCGGTTTGGCACCGGCGCATCGAATTGGTAGTGACAAATGAGCTAAGCCTACAAATCTCATAAAGAAGGACACTCCCTAGAATCAGATTGTCGCATCAAAGAAAAACCGCTAAGCGCAGGCGCTAAGAAGTGACCGTCGGTCCTAAATCCAGACATTCACCTTGTGAAGAACCATGTTCAGGTAAAGCAACATTTCAGAGCCTTTTTTACCTGTCACGAAGAAGGTCACATCAATCCTTAGGCGCAAAGCTAATTTTTGAAGTGTCATTTATAAGGGACTCGTATTTAACGTCTATGGTGTGTTCTTGTTCGCTTTTTCATGATTAATACACAGCATATTGAGGTAAATACAAAGGGCACAACTAGCGACAGAAAATTTTTCATTACAGGATTGCTGTTACATTTTTTAAAACAAGGAATGAAACATACATTGTAATTTTGTAGGTCAGTTCATAATAAACTAACTAAATTTTTGTTAGCAAGGTTTTTCTGACTATATGTTCGAAACAGAATAATGTTTACGCTAGAGTCTGGCGATATATATTTTTATAATTATAGTTTATTTTTTTGTAATATTTGTGCTAGTTTAAAAATTGTCTTTATTTGAAGAAAACTTGTAAAGATTTTAAAATATTTTTCAATACCTTATGCTATAAATTGCGTAACTTAAGTTACAATTGTAATATCCATCGTTTTAGCTTACTACTTCCGTACCTTCGTTACACCATAATAACATATGTTCTATCGCTTCTCGGTCGAGTTCAAAGCCCAAAACTACGCATAGTCATGTTGCCCGAATGTACCGTACCATTTGCAGAAGCCCTTATCTTTCTCAAACTCGTATGCTACATTGCACGTCATCAATCTTAACGACGGCATCGGCACCTGATTCTGACGATTAAGCCGCACAGTATGACGCACTCTGCAAAGAGACACCGTGCTTAGTAGGAAAGCGCTCCATTACGACGCTGCACTTCACACCAAGACAATTATAAGCAATACTCATCCTCCATCCCTGTTTGTCGGTGTTTTGCCACAAACGAGAACTTAGCCCAAATCGATGAAGCAACCAAAACCTAATTTACCAAAGGGAAACAGCAGGGAAACTGTTCTTAAAGCAGAAAACTAAAAATAAATTGGGAAAGGTAGCTCAATCTCAAGAACAATACCAATGAACACTTGTAAATGCCATAAAATAACAAATGTCTCTACAACCATTTATCTCCTGGAACTACTTCGCCACGAGATGTAGCTGACTCTATGTTCGTCACACCATTAGTTTGTCAAGTCGATGTTATGTTACGCTTTTTCCGAACCATCAAAAGAGAGATGGTTCAAAATAGTAATAATTATCGCTTTATTCTCTTTCAGCGGTTTGATCGTTTGATTGGTCCTTTCGTTGGCAGTGCTTTAAAGGATACGTGAGGATACGACCCGATCTTCATAAGGATACATTATTGATGACGTTTCGAATTGTTCGACCGTATCCTGGCGCATGTAGGGAAAAGGGCATGGCGATGACAACGCAACAAACGAGAAGCATGGGACATAACGTATCTACCAAATTCAGAAACTCACGAGCTCTGGGAATTTCAAGTGGTCATCATAGACGATTCGTTTCACTGTGTAAGAAAAAAGGAATGATTCGAAAAGGACAGATATTTCCGATGACTGTCATCGAATTGAACGAGCTCTGTTATCGGCTTTATTTAAACTTGATTAAAATAAATAATCAAGTTGCTCACCATAGCAAATGAAAATATTTTTATTGCATAATATTTCTTTCTTGTTAAATACTGTAGTCTTCAAAAAAAAGTATAAACTACCATCTCTAACTATTAGCTTCGATTTGATTGAATTGTCTGAGTTAATTAATCATAATTATTTATTTATAAGCAACGGTAACAGAAAGCTACCATTTAATGTTATCATGCATTGGATTTTTTTGTCAGCTGTAAGTGCAATGATAACATCACTACAAAAATGCATCGATTTGATGAATGAAAACTATCATCATGTCCATAAGACCATACCTTTCTGTCCATAATAAAGAAGCAGTCATAAGGGACAGCTTTTCATGCTCTTTGCAGCGGCTTTGCTGCTTACTATATGCAAGATGAAACCTGTAGCCCTTTACACAAATCTGAATGAGGTTATCATGTCGACTATAATTCTTTCAATCTAAAACGCACAATCTCACTATCACTTCCACCCACCGTCGTACACAAAGTCTTGTAAAATATTTCCAACAATGCTTCACGAAGGTTCAAAGCAACTATGGCATTAGGAAATTCTTCGTGAAAACAATGGTCACCCTTAGGGTGTTTATGGGTAACATTTCAAACGAACGGATACAATTTGGGCTTCAGTCGAACCATGATAATTTTCTGATGAAGATCAGCTCTTCCATATTGTCGAATCGTTGATGTTGTTGTCGTCTTCGCCCTTAGTACTGTTGTTGCCATTGCAACCATGGTCATAATTGTGCCTTAAGGCAAGAGTATTCAATGAACTGCATTGCCACACCAATATCATGATTGTCCTTCTTTAGTTAGTTGTCTGTAATGAATGTCCTCGGGAGAAGTGGTTTGTACGACAGGGTAATGTGTTAGTATAGGAAAAACAACAATAATAATCCCCCTAACAGTGAATAAAGTCACATGACCTGTATTCAATTGGTTTAAGTAAAACTGGCTGTAATCAAATTGTATAAAAGCTTTCTGAAATTACAGGCTTTACAGAAGAATAAGAAACAAAAAAAATCCTCAAATTTAATCACCAGTCAAGATTGCTTCATACTACAAAAGGTGACATTTTATAAATCGCACATAATTTTTCGTGGACACCGCTCAAACCTTCGGTATTTGACCGTTAAATCCAAAACAACAAAAAATCCAAAACCTGACAAATTAATGTAGGAGCCAAACGACAGATGATGGAGGATCGGATAAGATTTTAGTCGCCTATTTTCTTTTGATTTCGTCGGGTATTTTCGGGAGGAATTGAAGATCTGTGAGACGTTTTCTTTCTCGTCTGTTTTCGATCGTGTAGAATTAGGCTTAATATGAGGTCCTGACGCATACCTGGGCTGGTGACGCGGCATGATTTCGTTTGATTTTTTGACAATCATTCCATTCGTTCGACACGACCGGGTCGGAGAATGAACTGGCAAGAAGCACGCATCAAGCAAAAAGGATCTTTCTAGTTTACCGATAGAAACAGCATCCTTAAGAGGCAGAAGAAGAAATACAAAAAACAAAACGTTGCCTGTGTCATCAACAAAGACTAAGTCCCACAAAAAGCTTGACAAGTCTTTGCGTTGTGATCGTCAACCTAGCAAATCAAAGTGCTCGAAGATGGGCTAATGGTGCGGCACAAAAGACATACAAATATGTCAGATAGCAAATCACCCTCAGAAATTTAAAAATCCATTAATATTGCAGGCACCGCTACAGATGCTCCGAGACGCCAAAAAGGAAGAACTTTGAAGAGCCAACCCAAGATTCGCTTAAGGCGGTCTTTGGAGCCTGCGAAGACTGTATTAAATTAAGACTAGGAAATCCCATGCTATGCTGGCGTTGTCTTTCCCTTCATTTGTGCCCCGACATCAGGGTGACTGATGGCCCGTCAGCTTGTGGATTGGATATAGCCGGCGCGATCCGTCGAACCCCGACTGCGTTAGGAGCCCTTCGTCGCTCCGTCGTCGCGGTGGAAATTAAAATCTGAACCGCTGATTTGATGATGATGAACGTTTCGATTTACTTCGGATGCTTTCCACGGCCTTGGGTCTCGGTCTGGATCGAGGGTGGACACTGATCCATATATTATCAGCCTCACTCCGAACGTGCATACCGTCACAGCCGGCGTCACAAGGAGACCCCATGGAGATCGTAACAAATGTAACCGAATAACAAATGGTTCAACCTCCCATGATTTCATTCCAAGCATGAGATACAATTCCGCCATCCTGTCAAAAAAGAGGAACCCTTTACGACAAACAAACCGATGATTCTTGAGCCGCCCGATTCGAACACCAGGTGATTGATACTGATTTATTGAGATTTACTTATACCGACCCTCAAACGCAGTGTTGCGGTAACCCAGATCGCCTCATGATCGTTTGATCATGCCTCAAGTAAGTGGAACACTACAGACACTACAGTCTTTTCGTTCATTACGGTCCCTTTCTAGCGTGCACCCTTTATAATTTCGATAATTAACGTAAATTGAATTTTGGGAAAAACTAATGGAAGTTCCTTCGTTCGTAGTTCAGTGTTGGGGATACCCGGACGCAAATCTGGTAGATCATACTGATCTATGTTAAGTACCATCCATTTGCATGGCTTTACGGGTCACGAATTGCGGAAGTAAAACGTCCGCCAAGTTTTCTTCTATGCCGTTTTATTCAAGCATACATGTGAAGCGCTTATAGCTTCCGAAAAAAAAATTGTTCAATGCTCCTGCAGTAAGTAGAAAGATTTGGGATAATGGAACTCTTAGTTTCTTAGAGCTAATAGGCTAGTTTCAGATAGTTTGCAATATTTTGTATTACTGTTTCACCAATAAGTTTAAAACACCCATCAATGTTACAGTACGTCATTTGTCAAAAGCACGATGGTACGATCGATCATCATTATTTAAAACCGCGTAAGCAAACATTATCGATTCTTTTTCGTGTTGAAAATGTGCTATGCTATGTTCCGGAAAAAAAGTTTATTTTAAGGCATTTCCTGCATGATTGTAGCATTCGGTATTAGCGAGAGGGACTTAACGGATGAGCGAAGAAAAAAAACGAGCCGACCGGCTAACGTTTCTGATAGAAGAGTAGCTAATACCGACCGTGGTCGATTGTTAGCCCCCTAAAACAATGAACTTTATGACCATCTGCCAGCTACCGGACAACATCGTGATCATCATCGTTGGAAGCAAGCGAGAGAGAAAAAAATCCAGTCTCATGAATGTTACCGCTATGTTGTATACGCTGAAAGGTTCGGCTTCGTATGTTTGGTGCTGTGAGGGAGTAATTAATTTTCTTCCTTACAGTCTCCCGTCACAGGAACTATTCTAGCAAACGTCTTGCTTGTACGACGTGTCCCACTACCGGACGGTGTGGATTCCGTCTTGTAGCGGAAAGAAAATTTGATTTCTGGGCCATCTAAGCTGGTACGGTACTCCTAGTTGGTCGGTACTTTGGTTCATTTCGAGAGTGCACAATACGCACTCGCACAGCACAATGAGGTGCTGGTACCTGGATAGCTGAGCAGGCTTTCCCGTCATTAAAGTCGCTGTTACTTGCGGGTGATGGCATGGCATTTCCATTAAACTTTTAGTTTTTATGCTATTTTGTTCTCTAAAGCAACCGACACAAACTAACCCAAAACAAAATGGTAATGAGATGAACCGTCACATGTGAGTGTGGGAAACAGATTCAACGAGGCTATATCTGGTAACACATAAATTTTATGATGACTTTATAGACGCATGGAGTCCAAGCGTAGCTGATTGGGGAAAATGAAGTTGAAGCTCAAACCATTAGTGAAAATAAACGTAACATGAATGATATGAGATAAGTATATCAATTATTTAACATTTTTTGTTTACCAGCCGCCTACAGGCCACTGCGACCGCTTTGACTCGCTTAGCTAAAATAGATCCTCATTTAACCGCTGTAATACTTAGGTATAGTCAAGCATTAGGTGTTTTTGATGTTTCTCATGTGTTCTAAATTTTAAAATACCTTGAATGTTGCTTTAAATTTTGGACCATCCATTCATACCACACTCACCGTTAAAGACGACAAAACAGATCGCGTTAAAGGACTTAGCTTGAAGTGATCTCTACGCCACACCAAATTGTTCTCATTTTGTTCCTTACATCAACCGATTCGGCAAAAGAGTCAAATTATGGTGCTGATGAAATTTAAATGATAAAAAAAACCTGCACGCGTACGCCGTCACTAAGCAACTCCACTTGGCAGCAACGATGACCAATCAAATTTTAGCTACAGGCTTGTGAGAGCACAATTGTGCGACCAATACATCATGAAGCGCCCCGAACCGTGGTAAAAAACAATTAAGATCTGTATTTAGATTCGAACAAGCGGAACTGACGGTAATGTACGTCAAAAGCTGAACACATGGAAAAGAGGGAACAAGGAATCCTCGCTATACGAAGTGTAACATTTGGGATCATATATTTGCTCATATTCTCGATAGAATCTATAAGTAGATACATCTTAAATCAAAGATAACACATCCATAGCTGTTAAAGTACCAAACAATATTTAAAAACAAACACCGCTGGTTGTTTTACTGATGAAACTTTTACGTTAGCTTAAGAATGTTTGAAGCTAGCCGAATGTGTGAAATTTTCCTCGCATCGCGTAGTTGCCCAAAATTTAACCAAACTACCGCTATCACAAAGCCGAAAACGGCGAAACGGAGAAGACAGCGGCGAAAAGGTGGCTTTAATCAGCGCATAACATATGCTCAATGAGCATCAGCATACGGCTCAGCCATCAACATAACTGTACGGGAGATGGATCGGAGGAAGTGAGAATATACCATCCCTCGTATTTTTTCATGTGCCTGAGTATGTTTCCTTCTTCTTCAACTACTGAGCCACTTTTCCCGTGAGAGTAGGGTAGAGCGTAGATCGGCTTGTCACGACAGATGCTTCTTCTTGGCTTCCAATCGGTCATTCATCTGGCGTTTCCAAGAGATAGATTGAGAGTCTCAACTTGCGGCCTATGGTGGCTCATCACAGATTTTATCGAGTGGACTCTTCACACTGACTTCGGTCTGCCGGTGGGCTTCTCCAATCTGTTATGAAACGTGGTCACGACGGAACACATACTGCTTCTATGTACTTGTGAAACTAAAAAAATGTAAATTTAAAATAATCCTTACTTTTTGAAATCATTCAAAAATGTTTTTATTCAACCATGTAATCAAAAACAAGTAGTGTTGATATAAAATATTTTTCACATACATAGACCAATAAAATTTGTTTTTGATAAAAAAAAATATATTATAATATTTCCACCCTAAAATAGACATTTTCTTGTTAGAAATGGGCATATTATTTAAAAAATTGTATACACCTTATTGAAAATGGAAGCACAAAAAAAAACTCTGCAGTAAATGTAGTCGGTCATTCCAGTAAAACAATCACTCGAAACTACACATTGTTCAAAGCAATTCTTTTTCTACCATATCTCTGCAATTTTTTTTCAGTTCTTTGCCGGGAGCATTATGTGATTCATTTCGTCATCTTTTTCGATGTTGCGGTTGTAACCATCGCCAGTTCAATTGGTCACGCATTGAGGAAATTGTGCACTTTGACCATCATCACCGTCCCTTTCTTCTAAAGAATGCGACGGGGGAGAAAATTGCCGCCAATGGCCACTGACAGTCGCGCACCAAGACCAGTGCCCGATGGGGATGAAAACCGGAGCAGAAACCACGATCTTCGTAGAGTTCGAAACCGATGAGGATGACGATATTGAAGGACAACGGAGCAAATTACCTTCAAACCGGTCATGTCCTGCAGAAAAATTCCATCAAGCTTTTTCCTTTCCTTGTTTTCCTTCCTCATTGCGAGGGGATAATCGGAATTCCTTTATGATCATAATGGCGCTATCTTTGTTTCGTCCAATCTGTATTCTCTTTGCCTTTGCACTATGATCGTTTTAGAGACTAAAGTGTTTTAATGCACGCAACGTTCGAATATAATACCAACAATAGTCTGTATATTACTTTAAATAAAGTTGAGAATATAACTAAAACAACTAGTGAAAACTTGCATGTCATGTCCCTATGACCTGAGCACTAGAAACAGCCACAGTAGGAAACGAGAACAAAATGAATCAACAGAAGGTCGAAACACTTCATATTGAAACAACGTGAAAACAAAAAAGAGATCCTTGCTTTGAAGAAAGCGTGCGTGTCAAATTTGTATAATTTGTCAATTCTTCTCGATCTTTACCTTGCGCCGATCTTTCTGCCGAAACCCAGAGGATATTTACAGTTGATGAGCAAAGCATAAATTTTTATCTCAAATGATCGAAGGGCGGGAACCATAAACATCCTTAATTACTATTGAAACGCACATCTTCCCTTAAGATCACACAAACTCAAAAGCATTAGAGGTTCGAATTGACCTACCTGATCAACTACGCACGTCGCTGGGGAATAATTTCAAAGTCAAACGTCGGTTGGTATTCGATTGCACCAATTTATGCAAGAAACCAATACTCCATGTTCTAAACTACTATGAATTCGAATCAACAGCTAACTACACAAATTCGTAAAGCAAGTTGACCAGTCACATATTACTAATACATCATGAACCATTCACCATGTCATAAATGAATTGAGTTCGTTGCCTTGAGGAGTGATGTATTTTTTTTATTCCGCAGAAATCAGCGAGCAGTTGAAGTAATGTGTTAGCACAAATGACTCCTTTATGATCACTATAATTCTCGCCTCTGAGCTAAAAAATAAGTTCAACTAACAGTTCTTTTTTATTGTGTGGTGCCAGCTCCCGCGCTGGCGTTGTTGTGTTACAGGTCTTGACTGAGTCGCGTGGTCCTGCCCTGTGTTTGTGAGGCTCTCGCTGGCACCAACCGATCTTCCGATCGATAGGCGTTGAGCGGTTGAACAACATAAAAAAACCAATTAAACGCAATCGATTGAGTGTTAAACTGGCAAGATCCCGCGCTTCTTGAGACACCATGGACCAGTAAACTCAGCATGGTTATCACCGAAAAGCAAATATTCAGATCAACGCGGTGCTCTTATTTGAGAGATCGTACGATCGTTTAATCGATTAATCAGCCACGTCGATGAGAGCGAATCGAATCAAATATAGCGGTGGCAAGTGCGAATGCGCCGGTGATTGATCGCGATCTGCAGACTCTACTCTTTTTGATGCGGGCTGCAAACGTACTGTTGAAATGTTTGATTGCGCATACAATCGAGAAAGAGGGTGAGGAATTCGGTTCGGTTTTGTACACCCGAGGCCCACGAAGGCTGTGATGATAACGGTAATGTTCAACTCATTATACGCTGAATGATTTGATTTTAGACGTGGAAACGAAGTGTTAAGCGTTTCCCATGACTTTTATAGCAACCGAGTCTGACACTGGCTAATACTCAAGCTTTAACATGATCCTTACCAAACAATCTACGAGGTAATCAAGATTTTATATAGTTTATTTTTAAGATAAAATTTATTAAGAATAAGCCAATTGTGAAATAACTATTGCCTTAGCAATACTGTATACTTAAAATGTACACCTTAAAATAACCAAGAGCTAGCTTTATTTTAACTTTTTTTAGGTAGCTCATGCTTAAATTTCTGACACCGGCTTGTACTCAAGGATTTTAGGCAATAGCCCTAAAGTCATTCTACACGTTCTCCCTTGCATGATAGATCAAACATTCGCTAGTACATACGCTGTAGATAGACTTGAAAATACGACAGGTGTGTTCAGGACGGGAACGCACTATGTGGTCGAGCAGCCCATGTGGACACATTGTTCAACAGTCGATGAGGACGAATTAAAATAAAAGAAAGATGATCTAAATGCTTACTGGGTCTTAATATGAGCCACCGGAGACCAGGCAGCTTTTAGACTCATTAATCATAACTTGCGGAGAAAATCGATCAATCTCAGCCATGCTTCAATCGTATCATAGAAAGCGGACACTTTGCGGCAGGGGTCCAAAATTCGGTATGGTTGAATGGAACTTTTTTGTATCAAACCAATGCTTTCGGCGTAGATCAATCGACTTGAAAAGGACTAACCGTGTATTCACCACAAGTTGATGTGCAATTAAAATATTTGACTACATTACATATCACGCTACCACTTCGTACTACTTTTTCATTTAGTCATTTTCTTCTCACATTCTTGAAAATCAAATCTGAATCTACCGCTTGGATTTGAAATCCGTGTATTATTATAAAGCAGCAAGCTGATCGTGTTGTTTAATAACTATCTTCGGTTGCATATAAATATGTCTAAAAAAGATAAGTTTGCTTTTATAGCTTTCGTTTCATAAATATAAACCTATCTCAGCAGAATTAATAGAAGGCTCTAGTTCGTTTTTCTAGAGTAAGTGATATTTTTTCTTTCAAAAGCCCTCGGAAACCGGATCATGACACTTTTAAATAGGAACACCTCTCTACTGTTGTAGACAGCCAACTGAACATCGAACCTCACTGGAAACTTGGCAGATCGATGTTCACTTGTACACAAACCACGCTATACTTTTCGGTGATAGTTAAAGGTAACAGAAAAGGAACTGAATAATATAACCGTTTACCACAACTCTGGCAGTAAGAGAAATGCACAAAGGGAGTAAGCGCCAGCATTTTTCTATTCCTTGCTAATCTCATTAGCATAGGATATTCCACCTTTTGAATCTTTGTAGTGGTAGACCGTGCTTAGCTGGTTAGCTTACCAGCAGTATGTTTTATACTGGACTTATTTTCAGCTTGACTGGAAGAAGCTTCCGGCAAATGCAAATTGGTAGCTGCAGAAAATTAATTTTCTAATCCTGAACCAGGTCCTTTCTCGGCTTTTAAGCCGAGACAATGGGCTTATGTGGTCTTACCGATGCCGAACACATAAAAGGACAAAAGCTGCGATAGAAAAATTCCCAACGAAAAGCGCATGCTTCATCCAACGGTTCAGGTACGACAGCTATAAATTTGCCAGTTCAAGTGGGCATTAAGTGATTATTGATTTGTAGTGCTCCTTCTTACTTCAATCCTATTGGGTCAGTTAGCCTGGGCCCTTTGAATCTTCATTCTGAATATTATTCGCTAAAGAAAATATTTTCAAATCTATTTTATCATCTCGGGACTTACAAAATATATACCTAACAATGCAAGAAATGTAAATACTCCTTTTATGTTAATAGTGCGAGGGTCTAATATAAAAAAGGTAGCACTGCGGCGGTCGAAAAATACATCTTAATCTTCACGCTTATATTCAAAACGTCGATTAGCGTATCTTATCTCTACGTACTCAATTCTAGCTAGAATGTTACAAAAAAACGAATTTGACTGATAATCAAATTGTCTTTTTTTGTGAACTGCGCTACTATGCGGTATCCTGGTTTGTCCTGCTTTCTAAATTTTTCATGGCACTTAAATCTTGAGCGACTTGAGTAGAGCACTCGCCTGGAAATGAAAATGTGCTCGATTCGTCAAAATAAACAACCGAAAATAGTCTCAAAATCGAGCTCACACTCAGACTCAGCCACATACCTACCAATGTATGAAAAATTTTGCGCAGAGAATGGACAAGCTCGACGTGACGAAAAACATACGAGCTAAACTCGATACCATGCTTTCCGCCACATGTATTCAAATTCGCACATGTATCCTGGTACAAATGTCCTCCAGCAGTCTTTTCTCACCTTCCTCTCCTCGCGCAAGTCCTTGCCATGTTCGGTGATACGCTTGACACGTTCGCGTCTGCATTCATGCTGATGGCATTCGCTGGTATACTCATAATAATAAATAGAATAAAAAGCCATTTCCAGCTCCAGGCAGCACCTAGTTTTTACATATGCGATTGGCTTTCTCCACAAACTGTTGGAGGACGGGAGAAACTGGACGCGGGACATTTGGACACGATTATCGATACATATCGCTACGATGGATTGGAAACGATTCGCACATTCAATCGCTTTGATGCAGCATATTGGCATGTGTGTGATTTTTCACTGACACTTGGCTGATGTTTTGGTTGGCGTTTTTCGATACGCGTGTGCGCCCCTTTTCCATTGGGTACCCCCTTATCTTCAACATGTAGCCACCATAGATAACGTTTTGCACGATACCCGAATGTAGAATTTGGTTTTCCACCTACCCCTTCTTGTAGAACGCATGAAAGGGAATGGTGGTAGATGCATTGGTTTTTCCCCTTCTTCTCTATTTATTTTTTATTTCTACTGATGAAAACCTTGCTCTTTTTATAGCTCTTTGTATCACATATCGACTATAGTCACGTTTTTTTTATATCACTTTTCACCGCAGATGGATTTTTTACACACCCTTCTGTTGTTCAGGCAGAGAAGAGGAATGACCAACACCAGAAAGGAAAAGAATATGAGTAAATTGACAAATTATGGAAATTGGTTTTTATCGGTTTCGAAGGGGCTTCTGGTTGCGAACCCCACTTTGTATCGATTACGTTATGCAGTGTTCAAATACACCTTTATTCCTGCAGTTCGCAGATCCAATCTGCCAATTGTTGTGAACCACTGATGCCAGACGGTAGATTGACATCACTTCCGCATCCTGCCGAACAAACAGTGAATGCTTTTCAACCCAATCGTATTCGTTGAAAAGTGCTCAATTGATGCGCGTTTTATGCAATTTTCATTAATAAACCGACCGCAAAAGTATACAGCACCTACTTCAAGTTCAATTTTTGCTGACTTAAACACGGAACAAGAAGATTTCTACAGAAATTGACGAATTACTCTACTTGGAAAAAGTGCGTAGTTATTTTTTTTACAATCACTTCCAACCATCCATTTCATCTTAGTCAGCCTAAAAATATGCTGAAATAATTTCGGTATATTTAAATATACACAGCATCACTGTATCATTTACAGTAATAAATTCGATTGCAGCTAATATTCAATTTTTTCTTTTGTTGTACGCACGTGGCGTATATTTGTGTTTCCATGACAGAATATTATCACGAATTTGACACTTATCATTACCGTTCGGTAAATGAACAAATACGCTCGGTGGCGTGTTTATGCAGCTTAGCTGGAGCTATAGATGCACAACTTATTTGCTACAGTGAGTTTTACAGTTAACAGGGTGAAGGGTATTCGAGCAATTATCGGTTAACGGTGACAGCCTAGTTTGTGTTAGAGCCCTTGTGGAAAATGAAACATCCTAGGTCAGTGTCAGTGTAGTCGCAGGCTTGAAACGGGTCAGTGTGTGGGAAAATGCATCACGAATTCGTGAATGCATGCACGCACGCACAAATCACTGCGCTCGTAGATCGATCACTAGCACAAAACAGAGGCTGACACCGTTTTTGCACCAAAAACCTTGAGCAGAATTGTTCATGCGCAAATTGCGCACCCACTAATCAGTTCTCACCTTACCCCACCTCCTAGCAGGTTTTTCCGTCGTAAAAGAATTCGACGATGAGTTTCATGCGACGCGTTGTCGGTAGGTGTCGTTCATGAAAAACATGACCACACGAAGGCCAGCCGTTTCCACCCCACTGGTCTTCCTGGCCTTCACCGTTCTCGTTTCGAAGCTTCTCATTATCGGTCAGAACAACGATACACCGATTCACATCGTGAGGCAAGCTGGGAATTATGCAAATATTAAAGTGTAGCTGAGGCCCGTGTGCACTCAAAGTCACACGCAATTGCGATAAAATTCCCAGCCTGGTTGTTCATAGCGAAGCTAAAAAGCTTCGTTTTCCTGACCGTAAAATATCTAGTCTGTGTCCTGCTTCTGTCTTCGGGAATTTCATGTTACTCCTTACGAGAATCCTTTTTCCGTCGGAGTGGTAAAGAAACAAGGATTCAAAGAGCTTTGATGCTCCCGGATAGTAAAACCGTAAAGCGAACCGGTCGCTCTGGCCGATTCGTGCATGATGGTTATGGCTTAATTATGGTCCACAATCCACCCTTTGACAATTGACACTCTCCGACTCCGACGAGAGGTTGCTCTAATTGAATTGCTTTATGGCGGTTCTAATGAATGTCCACATGCCGTCCGGTTGTCTGATATTCCCTAAGATTTTTGCCCGAGAAGGATCATTTTAAAAGAAACCGAAGAATCAAAGAAAACTAGGCAAGAAAGTTGGGTGTAAGAAAATCCAGGATGGGCATTGTAAAGCGATAAAATTTTATTGGAAGGTCCCGAAAGAATTTTCAACGGATTCCAAAAGCACCATCGGTGTTGGCCAGTGCTTCATTTCATGGAACATTCAAGTGGGCACTGTTCTTCCACAAGAAACTCATGGAATCGCACAAGAAAAAGAGACATCATTATTTTCTCATATGTTTTTAATGGGTGCAATATTATTCAATGCGCATTCGTTTGATGTTGCGACATCGCTTAGCCAAAACGACCGAAACCATCGGTTTTTTACTATCAAGTTCTCAGCAAGTGATATGATCTTTTAAATTTGGGTTACAAAACGTGGGATTACCGTAAGATATACATTAATTTAAATTTTTTAAAAATAATTTTGCAGCGCCACTTAAGTGAGTAAGTTATTCATTAAATTAATAGCTTATAGATATGTTATGCAATAATACATGATATGTATAAAGCATAATTATATTGAAAATGTGTTCGAGCTAAATTTTCAGGAATAGTTTTGTTAAACCAAAATAATTTAAACTGGTTCACTAGCATTTGAAAATCATAAAAGTTCATTATAAATTGTAATTCCAATTGTTTTAGAATTTATCATTTATCAGACAATGTCTTTGGCAATTGCATATCAATGATTATTAAATTAATAATTAAAAATGATACTCCAAGGGTCTGTTTTCCTCCCATTTTGGAAGTACAAATGGGTAGCACTATCTAGCAATGCTTCATAATAGCAACTAGCAAACGTGTCCATATTTTATTATTTCAAGTACATCCCATTCAGCATATACAAACTCGACGTCACGAGCAAAACAATTCTGAAACGGTCGAACAGATGCTCAAGAATGAGACCGGGTTGCGTTATGGGGTCCTATGAATCCTAATGATGTCAAGTCATCAGACTCTGGATCAATCTCACCATCTTTGACTCCCAAAGCGACCCTTCGCACCTTCGCTCACAACAGATTCTTCAATACTTAATCTCGAAGTGCTTAGTTCCGCGTCGGGGCCAAACTCGTAGGTTAGATGGCTGCTACAATTATCTATAATTTATCATAACTATCAATTTTGGAGTGCTTGAGGTGAAGAACGACTTCATGCAAGTATACCTCAAACGAGTTTCGATAGAGAAAAATGACATGACAAAACGAAGCCACGTTCCACCTCATCCAGGTCGACTTCTGGACTATAAGCAAGTGATAAAAAAGAGCATTCGAAAACCTTCCGCTTCAATCGGACATCTGGAGTCCGGCCAACTCTCGACAGCGGGCACTACAGAAATGGTCACTGCAGGGGAGACGACATCGGGCCTGCGAAAGATCCTACGGCGAGACAAGCCACAAAATGACAAGACAAACGAGTTTGATCGTTGTTTGTGAAGGGAATGTATCACGAAGATTACCTGTACCATCACTTCGACAGAGTCAGACCCAGACCATGAAAATAATATAACAAAAAATAACATAACAGTCCATCCAAACGCAACTTGATGGGCGAAAAATAGAACTAGCCCAGCAGCGCACAGGTAGAGAGCGAAAAGTAGAACCCCGTAAAACCATCGACCATCAATGCAGGAAACCACCCAACAAAACAATTGACCGAAAGCATAAAAAGGCACAACGCCCCGGTATAGATAGCCGGCGCAGCGCAGTTGATATAATAAAATATTTGAAAATCTTCATTATGCCATTAGCCCACTGGGTGGTCTCCTTCTCTTTGTTAGGGACGGGACTATCTGTCGGCATCTTTTCTTGTGCATGTCACTGCGGCTTTTACTGCTTGCAGCCACTTACCCTCCAGGTGATCGAACTGACCGATCGCATCAGTATCGGGATTTTTGAGGATTTGCGACCTACAATTTGGCTTAGACGATGAGGCCAACCTACTTTGTTTCCTCTTCGCTGTCCAATGCCATCCCATCCAAATGTACCATCTTATCACATTCATTCAATCAACAATTACATACATTTTTTAAACAACTCTAAAACTACTTTATCCTGTTGTGTAGTGGTTAAGAAACGAATTACCGTAAAAGGGTAAAGCGAAATGTACCACTTGCAGAGTGAAGCATTCGATTTTTGGAGTGGAAATCGAATCTTTGGAACCTAAAGAACCAGGCTTTACGGGTTGGTCCTTTGACATCGTTGTTTACTCAAATTGATGTTAGCACCCATTTCACAGTTTTCTTGCCGCCTATTCCTTCCCGCAGCTTCATCTAAATGATGTTACAGAAAGTGTATTAAGGTTTGTGTTTGGTTTTAATCACATTCTCAAATTACAACCAAAAATTGATCATCATTTTTTAAATTTTCTTTCGTTCAAGTATGAATACCAGCATGTCGCAAACATTTACCCCAAAATGTATAAATTTTGCTACAATAGAATGTAAGAAAATCTATTATACATGTTCTTTGACCGATAGCGGCAAGGATTGCAATGGTACCGGTTGTGTTGTTGTTTCCTAAAACTCATTCAGAAAATCCCACTTCGTTCCTCATTTTCAATCCCCGTACAGGTCAGAACGGCCATAAAAGTTAACAGCACAGAATCCACCCACTGTTACTTTGCATTTTCTTTGCCATGTAATTTTTATTTTATAATCATAAACGGAAGTTTTGCTCTATCCCAAGAAAACAATGACTGCTAAAAAATTTAAATCTTTGCAGTTTACGGTATCTTCTCTCAAAACAATCCTCATACAACCCTTTTAAAAACAACAATTCAACTCTTTGGTTGCGAAGACAAAACCGTTTGCGTTAGGAGTTGTATGTGACGCATTTATCTTTTTACAAGGCAAAACAATGAAACGAAGAAAAACAGAAAGAAGTTGGGTTTCTAGTTCTTTTGTGAGAACCTTTGTGAAGTTCAAAATAACCCAGCGATTGATCCTTTCAAAACACAATTCAGGCAAAATTGTGTTCAATCTATATAAGTTACTGGATGAAGGGTTATTGCACGGAGTGTATTTTTAAGAAAATACTCATCGTCTCCGAATCTCGTTGATTTACTAGTTTTAGAAGCTGATTTACAATATAAGCTGATTTACAACAACTTTTCGGAAACAAATATACCGGCTGAGAATTTAATGTTAGTGCAGATTGTTCTTGTAGGTTAAACGCATCATTGGTTGATAGACGCATTAGATAGAAAAAGGCAGGTGATGAAAACTTATGAGCAAACTCTCTTTTATCCCTTCGTGTATTGCATTCCAAGTCGTTTATTTATGACAACAGCGTTGGTCGAAGGAAAAGAATATAGAAGGACCGATTTAATTTGAAAAAAGGTGTCTTGTCACCAGCATTTTTCTGTGAATATAAGCAGTAGCCAAAAGCAGACAAGATAAACGAGTCTAACAATCCTTCTTATACTCGTCCAACACAACAGCTTCTAAAAGGCGTTGCAGCTCTATTTTTCCTGTTAACTCTTACTTTTTATTTTTCCTGCCTGGCCAGCTCACTTTTTTATCTTCATCCTATCATTCCCGCGCTTCCCTTTCAGTTCTTTTCTTCCGCCCTCACTTTCACTGTCCCACAAGTGTCGTCTATATCTTCGTCGCTATGTGTAGTCGTACCTGTATATAGCAAAAGGGCGACGAAAATTTTATGTCACATCTAAAATAAACGATCCAATCCAGTGTGCGTGGGCTATTGCAAGATAGACGCGACGGTATATAAACTAAGGACACTCCGCATTACATAGCGTGACCGTAAACACACAATGACAAAGTTCACCTCTCCCAGGGATGGTCGATGTATGTACTCGGGGACGAGTGTCAACCGATAAAAATGTCTTTTACTTGTTAGGTTAGGTAAATAAGCTGCGGTGGTTCCGCCTGCGTTATTTACACGCTCGTACATAATATTCGGTCAGTACCGAGTTACGACGCCCCACTCGAAATCTTCTCGTGACCATATCCGACATGTCACCAGAAAAATGTAGCCCGTCGTCAGTATGTGTCGCACGAGAGAGAATCTAAAAACGTCCCATGGACCAGGAAGAAAAACCTAAGAATAAAAAATCCATCCGTTTCTCCACACCCCAGTCACAATTTTGTTCGCTTCTTGAACCTGCTTCTACATGCTTTTATGCTCAACATGCTTCATGGAGAGTGAGAGAATGCTTTTGGAACAGCATGGAAAACGCAATGGATACATGGAAAATAGACGAGAAGGAAAAAGCATTGCTAAAAAGGAGAACATAAGCCGAACTAGCTCTCTTTTATGTGGTAAGCATGGGCTGGTGTGGGTTCGACAACTCTCTATCTTTGTTTATCGCTCTTTTTTTCCTTGTCTCCCATTCGCTTTATGGTGTTCCGCTGGCTCTTTTTCTCCTACAACTTCACCGGTCTCGCTCTTCTGCTGTATTAACGAGTAGAAGCGTCGCGTGTCTTTCCAAGAAGTCGCCGCAGCAGTCACACGCGACGTCGCAGTCGCATTGTCGCTGTACATACAAGCGGAGCGGACGGACGAGTGTGAGTTCACCTGACTGCGCTTCTTCGTCACAACCGAAAGTTCAACAGTATTATTGAACCCGTCAAACGAGTGAGACTGCCGGACGTTGCTGCTCCCGTGCGATGCGCTGTCCTGCGTTGGCTGCTGACAACTGCGGCATTTTCCGGAATACCTAAAAAATACATCGAGACGATCGTGGTTTCGATTGATGTTTTGTTAGTACAGTTAAAGCGTTAGTAAAAGTGTTCGTGTTCATCGACTGCAAAAGCAAGCATAGATTGACCAAAGTGCGTAAAAACTGTGGGCGTTATAGGTGAAGTGTTGCAAACATTGTAGAGCCAACAAAGATTATTGTAAGAATCGTGGAAGTGTGTATGCTATTTGTGTGGAAGAGCGAAATATTTTCTGTGAGTAGTTTCAAAAACTTGGCAGAATATTACATTGGCAAAGCGCTTCCTTAATGGATATACATGAGCTCCAAAAAAGTGCTTCGAAGAGAATTTGAGCTGTGCTATGGTGTCAATACTAAGTTCAGTGAGCCAAAAAATAAGAATAAACGAAATTCGAGGTACGAGATTTTTCTTGGTTGGGTATAATCACAACATCTCTCAAGACAAAAGTAAAAGCAAGTGTTCAACAAAAGCAAGAAAGCAGTGCCAAGAAAAGAAAATATCGAAATTCAATCGTTGTGCATGTGACATCTTGATTCGTTGATGACGAAGAGTGTTTGTAAGAAATTTGATGTGATTGGCTTGAGTAAAGTTTATTAATGACGAAATCAATTGACGAGCGACATTTTCGAAGAGAAACGTAGAACACAAGATCGAAGGAAAACAGAATACTGCTGTGTGCACGTAAAACGTCCGGTTTTTAAAGACATAACGCAGCGAGGTAAGTTACACTAGTAAAATATTTTCGAGTGTCATGAGGTGGTTTTAAAAATCAGGGAAAATTCCAACTACGTGTCAGCCTCCTGGTGGAGCTGGGGACTACATAAGCAAGTGCAAGTTTTGTAGAGAGTAAAGCGGTAGATAGGGTGACCGTTGGTTGGAAGTGTCAATTTTTTGATTGACATATCGCAAAGCAAATGCCTGCTGTGGCTCTGGCGCATCCTGGAGCTGTTGCTCAAGTCGGCGACCGAGTCGACTGATAATGTCTGCGGGATCAACCGAGGGCATCATAAGAGACGTGGGGACGTAGGTCGTCATTACAAAGTGACAGAAGAAAATAAAACACCACGATCACCTTCAGCACTCGCGGAGTCGGTAAATTCAAGACATCAGAAAAACTACTGGAACACGGTACATTTGACAAACCCGCAGTCGAAAGGGTCACAACCCATTGTCACGTTTTGCTCTCCATAGAAACTAGTGAACCTGTCATGGGTTTATTTCAAAAGTCATCGTAAACTAAACCAAACAAATTCGCGGATTATTCTCAGCGGGTAAAAAAACCCTCGACTCTGGACAGTTGAGGATTCTTGCAATCTGTGCAGTTTGCATGCTGCACGGCAACTCAAATCAATTCCAATTGATGATAAGCGCCGTCGGACTCATTCACTTAAACTCCGATGAACGCCTTATCGAAGAGGCCGCGTGCTAGTAACACGAAAAAAGCAGCATACGACACTGACATGCTCTGTCAAACGACCATGCGCTCCCACTGCCGGCGGTTTGAAGGCAGCGACCGCAGTTTTTTCTTCGTCTTCTTGGTTTTTTAGTGATCATTTATATGCCGACTGGGACCGGACCTTATCACATGAAGAGTGTCAAAAGTGATCAAGCGTACAAGCGCAAGCAGTTAACGCCGCACTATGACATGGCTGGTATCAGCGCACTGCAAGTTTGATTTTCCCACTTCGAAAGACATGGAAACAATATTTTCCTTAAAAAAAAACTGAATAAAAAAACGGAATACAATCCATTAGCTAGAGGTGGAATTGATTTGCATCTCCTGTTTCGATATCATTGCCTGTTTTGGTTTAGATTTTCGGAGTGGTTGACCTTGAGTCAGTTGTCAACGAGTCTAATATTTCTAATAACGCTGTAAAATTCAGGTACACTGCTATCGCTTTTGTTTTGACCAGTACGGTAAAACTAGTTTGTTGAAAACATAACTCGTAAGTCAGGCCACTGATTATAACCTAGCATAGATAAAGACGTCAACAATTAAAAGTATTCAGCAACATAAGAGGAACATGTTTTTTTGTACAAAAATCACACCTGATTGGATGGTTGTAATCAAACCGAGACCTTTTCTCTGAACTATACGGTTATATCAACGTGAAATTCTAAAGTAAAAGAATAATAATTTCACTTTTTTATATGGTTTTATTCGTCCGCAAACCAGTTATGTGTTTTCTACACACATGTTTCAAAGATCTTGCCAATGTTATTGTATGTGGATTTCCACATCAGCGATTCCGGTGCAGCCCACATGTTCTACTAACATGTTTGTCGTGAATCGCGGAAATATTTCTCGCCTGCACATTTGAAAGATGAAAGAGCGCTGCATCAAAACTCCGAGACAACGTCTTGAGCCAGATCAAATCAACCCGGTGACAGAAATAGATATTTCTTTCTAAAGTAAAAGGAAGTGAAACACCCGCGTTAGCTAGAATGATTCCGTGAACGGGTTAGCGTTCTTCTGTGTGACGTAGTGGTATTTTCTTTTGTCACCAAAATGTGGTTTCGTTTGGTGGATTTGTTTACATGAGCGCGTTTTCTTCGGTCGCGTATGTCACGATCGACAGCGACATAGCAAAGGTTCCGTGGGCCTCAAGGTGTAGTGTCAAGAAAAAAGGTCCCAGTGACCGACCCGCGCTCGAACAGGGTTGATTTGTTATTGTTATTGCACGTTGATTTGTTATGGTTAGCGTCAGACGGAACGAATCGACCAACGATGCGTCTATCTTGTGAAGGCGAAAGCGACGATGGATTGAACACAGAATAGAACGAACTAGAGCAAGCAAAGAAACTTGGCGAGAATGTCACTAGTGTATGCCGTGTAATGTCAATCGCTATGTTTCAGATCATTTTCCATTAAAATTTGGTTCTGAAGATAAAAAAAGCAAAACACAAATGAGTAGACGAAGGGTGGTCCAGTGGAGCAATCATCCGTGATAATCGGATTATTCATTTCCTTTATTCGTACCTTACTGATTGAAGACTGGGATACTACATGATATGATGAGAATCGTATAAAAATATCAATGAAAAACATATGCAATCATTGATTAAAATCCATTTAAAAGTAATTTACTGCATATATGTTGAGTACTTTTTTAAATTTTGAAAGTTTAATTTAAAAAGCTTTAGCAATCAAGAAACAAATAACGTGTACTAAAAACAACATACTTAAAAAGCTTTTTTTAATCAGTTTATAATATTCTCAATATTTGTATAACAACAACGACAGCTTAAAGGAAGTACCGGTACCGGTGAAGGTATGCCAAAGATAATTGGATTCGTAATTGACACACTGCCTTTAGTGAAATGTGAGGAAGCCTGTGTTCGTTTGTGTTCAAACGAGAAGATAAGTTATGATATCAAACTCTGATGTCCGTCTAATGTCAAACATAATTGTTATTGTAGCCCACAGTTAGAAACGTTTGGAACAGGGAAACAGGAAACAAAGTTTAGGTACATTAAATTAGTCGCCACATTACAAATAATTTGATTCTTATATTCAAACCGAGGCAAAGCGGAATCCAAGCGGGGCCGTAAAGATCTCACAAACCGGGAGATAATGTCGTGTGAATATGTCGCCGGTTTCTGGTAGTACCATTCTGTCACGTCATGCTGAACTGAAGACGGGAACGACGACAACGGCTATTTTGATGACGGTTCAAAGGGTTATTAATATTTTATTGAACATCCGACGAAGTCCTGTGTTCGTTAAGTTGATGGAGCGCGATTTTCGATGACCCGGTTGTGTTTCGTCTTGTCCGTCTGCCTGCACCTAAAAAATAACAATCTTGAAAGGTTCTAATTCTGGAGGTTCTCTTTTTCCATCGGCCTTTGCCGCAATGCCGTTTTTATGGATCGACACCCAAAATCACATCCGTCCCAGAGGACAGGACAATGATCGGGACGGGTTCGTGTGTAACGTCCTTACCCTTACTCCCTTACTCTTCCCGCTTATATCTTTACGCTCGTTGACTCATTTACCTCTGCTTCCTCGCGTTAAGCCATTTACGACACTTTCGAGCTTTTCGGTGGCCGCTGACCGCAAAATGAACGATTCATCATCATCACCATCACCAACGTCGTCCACTGGATCGAGAAGCGACGACTTATCTTTGACTTCGTTTTGAAGTTGTCGCTGGCATGATTGTGTTCTTGTGCCATGTCAACCGTGGCGTTACTGCGGTTTGTGGCCTGCTAGTAAGCAGCGGGAAGGTAGAAATAAAACTTATTATTGGTCACCAATCGTAAACCCGCTTGAAGATCTCCTCCGCGTTCCCCGCTCTCCCCTCACTGCACCTCGGTGAGTCCTGCAAGCGGCATGGATGGTAGGAATTTTTAATTTACAGTTGACGATCGGACCGTCAGGAGTCTGGAGTTTTATGCTTTTATTGTTCGGTCACCACGGTTCATTTCCTTCTCACCCGGAGGCCTCGGTGATACTGTGTCCGGCCACTGTTTTAGTCTCATTTAGCCTCAAGAAGGACATTGTAACAGCTCTCCTGATCGTCCAGAAAGGCATGATTAAAAAAAGTTACCCATGCACCAGCCTCCCAATTTTCTTGCGTGTGTTTCGTGGAGGACCGAACCGCGCCGATCATCGCTTTATGGGTCCCTTCCTCTCTCCAACTTTGTCAGACTGTAGTCTCTTACTAGGTAGCTTTTTGGATGGAACGGTCTACAGCAATCAGCCAACGGGTGAGATATTCTGATGGGCGACGTCGACATCATGACGACATGTCTTGCGGAAGAGGACTATAAAAATCTGTCGCCTTCCGTCTTTAAGAGCAACCGAAAGACCTTGCAATAATTTATAACGAGGCAAGCGATCAGCAAGCATAAGCCTATGGCCCTTCGTGGATGGATTTTGCCAATGTTGGCACTGCGATTTTTTCCAAGAAACCATCAGAGAAGATTGGATTTTTCACTCTTTAACACACCAAAAGCGAACGAGAATGGCCAGACCTGGATGATGCCCGAGGGGTCGTAAATTTTAATTTGTCATTCTGAACGAAGCGGGGAATCTCACAGGTAGAACGGATTAAAAAAAGAACAGCGTCAGATCGCATTCTAGACAGAGAGGAAATTAATCACGAATTCGCCGAATCTTTTTCGTCTTAACCCTGA
This sequence comes from Anopheles sinensis, assembly GCA_000441895.2. Classification (NCBI taxonomy): domain Eukaryota; kingdom Metazoa; phylum Arthropoda; class Insecta; order Diptera; family Culicidae; genus Anopheles; species Anopheles sinensis. Next base: position 713,185 of record KE525262.1, on the reverse strand, counting down.
AACATTCAGACAGAGACACAACAGACCTTTGATTAGTTGTCCAAGCGTAACGATTAGATAATTTATCATATAATTAAGACGGAAGAGCAAGGATGGCTCTATCCCACCACGCCACTAAATGACGCCTGCAGCAAGCAATGGCTGCATTGTTGATTTTTTTCACAAAATTTTACTGGGCTGCTAAGCACTAGATAAGTGACAGACACAGTCTTACTCGTACCAACTAAGATTAAATTAGCCATCGATTTCCCGAGATTTCCCGAGACAAAAGCAAACCAAGTGACTTTACGTTGCTTTTGATTAAAAGATCGATCGTATATTTTGACAGCTTGATGTTTTCCTTATTCACTGTCGCCTTCTTCTAGCGTTTCCCTTGAAAGCGGTTTTCGGATGAATGCGCCACACTTCGTTCAAGGCTAATAATGTGGAATCTTCGTGACTATATCAAACCAAACCCAGTAAAATTGTGTCCACCATTGAGAACTCGCGGGAATGGCGTTCATCGGAGCGAATATCAAATGCGTTGTGGTCAGAACATTAATCATCGTCCGTGGCTTTTGCTCGTTGGAAAAAAAGAGACACCTGAACACAAACTTTTTACTATAGTGTGACATCTGCAGCACGAGCCTCAAGAAATTTACACCAGACTCGGCAAAATATATCCCGAGTCAAATATCACAAACTACTTTCTGGTTAGAAATTTGTAAGTGTAAAAGCAAAATTAATCCAAAAACAAACAGATCCACGAGCTAGAGACTAATAGAGTGTACAGCAGTAACAAAAGCAGCTTTACGAACAACAACAACTAAATGCAATTAAAACGGTTTATGAAACTTCACAATGATCTTATATTAACATCGATTGAATCAGTTCTTATTACAGGATAAATTTGATTTTTGATTGTCTTCATTGCTGCATGCATTTGGAACCATAATGTATGGTCTTGTGGTTGTTGTTATTTTGCTATAATTGCAAATACTGTATTGCATGAACAAAATGATTATGCTTGGACGAACAAGTGATAAAGCTACCTCTATGCGAGTCACAGAGTTTTGATTTACATTATATACATTTTTAGTAGCTGAAACCTGCGACCAAAGGCCCCTTCCTCTTCCCTTGACACACTCTACTAATGACAAATGATTGATTTGTCCCTCATTTTCAGTTTCGTCTGTAAGTTCGATCGCGCGACTCACCGAACGACCGATCACTTTTTTGAGACACGACCAAATTAATTGAAGCGTACCGTACGCACCAAATGTGCGCTGTCATCGAATCCGTCAAATCTCAATATACGACCCACGTTCTATGCCGCCAGTTTCGGCTCGATGTCGCCTTTAAGACGCGAAATCTTCCTCCTTTGTCATTATTTGGCTTTTTTCGCCTTCCATTCGTTCCATTCCGACGCCGTTCTGTTCAATTTGACGATCTGTCAAATGACGCGAATGGCTAGCAAGAATTTTTGACGGTTATTTTTACATCATGTTTACCGTACTTTGCCATCTACCACCAAGGCTATTAGGGAGCGCTATATAAAACAAAAGCCAGGAACGAGAAGAGAACACCAACCAAATTTTTAGACCGGAAGGAAGTGCTTTTTTCCTTTACTCCTTTAGCTGAAACATGTTCATCAAGATAAATCAATATAATTGTGCTTAATTTCGTCGGGGTCGTTAATCGATTCGAAGGATGTATTTAAAAGCAAAAACACTAGAAACAGAGAGAATGCACGAAAAAAGAATAATTAGGAGGAGGAATGAGTGACACTCGCCATTTGTCGTTTGTCGTTGTGACGTTTTGGAGAATTTCAAAAATAAATAACCTCACGGGCCGTTAATATAATCAGAACCACAGTTCGAAATACTTTAGTGCTAGTGCTCTGATTTAAAAAGATGACACTTAATTATAAGGTGCAGATAACCTTACCCAGGCACTTGCTACGCTGAAGCAAGTTCAGTCGTTTTGTGAGAAGGGTTTCTTTTCTTTCAAGGAACGGAACGTCCGTGACATAAAACAGTCGTCTTCGATATCCCCTTCCAGTGAGTGACGTAGAACTAAAAGTTTCCTTCTTTTTAGCGGCCACAAGGTGGTGGTGAAGCAGGTCTTCACAAATAACTGCTTGACAAGCAATAAGACCTATCAAGAAACAGTGAAAAAACGAAAAACGAGCAAAGTACATAAAAGCCCATCAAGCTGGCGCCTACATTGCCCATCATACTGAAATGCAACAAATAGCAACTAGAAAAAGGAAATGAAAGAAATTTAATTTATTTTATTTTTGAAAATGACAACTTAAGGTAGTTTTTTCCCGTGACAACTCACATTGTGTTTGCTATTGACATAGAGCAGTGGCATGTAGTTCAATTTTGGTTTCGGTATTTTTATTTAACTGAAAATTTAATTTTGCAATCTAAACTTTAATCTATCTGATATTAAGTACTGAGTGATCCATTTTGACGTCCCACACGAGTCCTTGCAAGTATGGTCCTTTACAACGAGTCGTCGATCAATATAGTTTATTTTATTACATCAATCAATTGAAAGTTGAAAACGTTATTTTTTTGTGATAAAAAAAACACGTTCTTGAGTGAAAAATGAGAGTTCGTGAAGATGAAGACGATACTTTTTTATGATAAAAGAAAAACACGTTCGTGAGTAATTCAAAGATTTCCGCATTATTTCAATTGTCTCCGTGCGAAAACGAACGTCCCAGCGTTGCATTCCGTCGCGATCGCTCATAGTGTCGCGAAATGATCACACACGCTGTCGCCGCAAATCACGCTCGACGTATGTATAGAATGTGTTTGTGCGGCCCTGTTGGTGGCAGAGAGTGGTAATTCGTCCTCAACCAAGCAAGCTTGACCGGTAAAACAGGTTCCAAGCCCCCGTTGATCCCGCCGTGTCGATGTTCGAGTCAATCATTCGGAGTCGCGGAAGTCCCTTCGAACGAACTATAAGTAACGAGATAGATGGAAAGGGAGGAAAATACATATTAAAAACAGAGGTTGAAAGATAAATAGAGAGAAAGAGAGAGATGGAACAATATTGTACAGGAACGTTTTTCACCTACGATCAATGCACAGTTAATGCAGTATGGGTGAACGGTTGCCTCCCCTCGCGGTATTTACGATGAGCTCACGCACGCCCTGCATCGGGACATTCAGACCATTGCAAGCTACAAGCAACAACAACCGAACCACAAAGTTGTCGGAATGACTGAGACTTCCATGATCGGCAGCAAACGACGAGCTCCGGTCGCATCATTTTTATTAATAACTCCTTGAAGGACCATACCCGCTGTTGCCCGTGGTCTATGCTTCGTCAATGGCTGGCCACAAGTTTGAAGTGCATTTATTATGGTTGAACGATACCCGGACGAACCTTTTCGTGCACATGTTTTCTCACCCTTTCCTGCCATTGGCCTCGGCCCACCCGCAGAACAGTAGATCGATGGGGTAGAAAATATGATTTACTCTTTTAAATGACATTCCTTCTTCTCTCACTTATGTTCGTTGTTATGTTAGTAGTGGTAACTGTAGCATGGTGAAGGTTAATCTTAAAATAATTGAAAGGCACATATACTCATCTATGACGACTACATACTACCTTTGCGACATGCATTTATTTAGCGAAAACCATGCAGACGTCAATGCGTTGATGTACAGTAACACAAATTGCATTGCACTGCATCATTAAAGCATTGGTTTGTGTCGTTAGTACAAACCGGAACTGTCACAGCAATTGCAGTTTCTTTTGTTTTTGAGCTTTGAATTAGATACCTAATCGTTATAATTAACGATCGACATTTCATGGACCTCCTTTGACGCATCTCTTAAGCCACTTTTACTCGTTACCACTCCGTACCGACGTCCGTGCCAAGATCTTCGGCTATCGAGCCGCCGAATAAGACGATGTAATTGGAGCAACAGCCGAGTGAGTTTACTCAAACAAGTAGTCACCAGCACCATGGCACGGACGACGGTACGGAGCTGTACCTGATATAATCAAAACGAAGTTTTCGACACACGCACATAAAAGTTTTCAACAACAACAAAAATAAAGAAAAATCGTTTGTTTAATGGAGATTAGTTATCATTCATAGTGTCTTTTCCAGAAGAAATATGTTCAATAATTTTCACGGACGTAATTTTTCACCTAAGAATGACGTTATTTTTCACCTAAGTCACCAAAGAAAAAAATTACGATCTGGACCGCGCTCATCTGGATCAATTGTATTTTATTTGCCATTTGCTGGCTGTTATAGATTCTTCTTGGATCGGTAAAGAAAAACCTCCTGATAATCGTTCACATACAAAAATTAATCGTAGTCACTAGCTTTATTTGTATTGTTGCTAGACTGCTTAAGCTCGAATCATCATTTGGATTATTTGATCTCTCACTTCGTATAGTGAAGGTTTGGCGACATAAAGTGAGTTACGGATGAAGCTCGTAAAACTTGCCGAGAGCAAGGAACAGCTTACCTTCCATGACAGCTAAATCGCATTAGCAGCTATCCATCGTACAGGAAGCACTTAAACCCGAACTAAAGGCAACTATGCATAGTCTTATCTGCATCTAGCAAAGCGATTCCATTCGTTGACGCCTCTTGTGCTATAAATAAAATCCACAAATTTAATTCCATTTCCGTCGTCCATGGAATCTTCGCCTACGTATTCATCACCGTAAAGTTGAAGTAGTGGCGCAAGCGCATCCTCAATATGATATTCTTCAGATCACAAACAGAAAAATACGAAACGAAATAAAAGGAAAGCAATTGTGTTCATATATTGGTGCTTCATCTTGTCGCGCATCGTAAAATACATTTGACAAGCCTCCATCGGGATATGTTCCGTGGCTTTGTTGTCAACCCATTAGGCTCAACCGTTTGGAAGGAAATATCAAACATTTGATTTAAGAAAACTATTGATCTTTTACTGGCTCATTGAAACCTGCCTGTTTAAAATGCGAGAATCAGAAATAAAAAAAACGAATAGATAGGAGAATTAATAAATAAATCATTATTGATATGCTGCAGCATTTTAATTTTATATTTCTCTTTTTTTCTATTTTTCCAGAAAAATGTTCCTTGATTTGTGGCTATCGAAAATGAAACGAATTGACCAAGCCTTAAGTTATACTTAAGCAAAACAAATCTGCTTAAGGCAAGCATTAAACGAAAGTAAAATCCTTCCAGTCCCAAAGAAACTTTGACGTTCCACAAAGCTACCCAAATGGTTATGTCGCCCAGCAGACGATTGTCTTCGCCAGGAATCGCTGCCCATCCGATGAATATGCATTTGAGCTCTCTGCAACTGAACTCGCAGCTGCAACTGAACGCTCAAATGCACCAGAAGTTGACGGTCGGCTTAACTCCAAACCATATGAGTGGATTTTTCAAGAGCCCATCGACTTCCCCGAGTAGCATTAATGCAAATATGAGTAACAGTGGCGCAAGCGCCAGCCACGTTTCATCCAACTCCAGCACGGCGTCTACATCGAACGGCAACGATCGCAACGACCGTAGTACGCGTGACAATTCTACACCCACTAGCAGCAGCAGTATGCCCTCCGTAGCTGAATTGTCCACACACCCGCTCAACCGGCTTCAGTCAATGCAGCCGTTCGATTTCCGGAAGCTATCAGCCGCTGCAGCCAGCCTCAGTGGCTTCTCGGCGGCCGGTTTACCTCCACCAAGACTGAGTCCAGAGGCGGCCGTCGCTCAACATCACTTTAACCAACAACAGCAACACGCAGCTGCCGCGGCCGCATATTCTCAAGCTGTAACAACTTCCGCAAAGCGGCGAAACTCGCAGTCATCTTTGGAAGCGCAGACGGCCGCTTCGCGCGATCACGCAGCCGCGGCCGCAGCAGCCAACTTTATGAATCTTTCGATGAGCGGTCACGGCCTCCCTTTCTCTCTGCCACCTCCACCTCCGCCAACCTCTGTGGCGATGTCACTGGCAAATTCACTCAACCACTCGGCGGCTGCTATGGCGGCGGCCGTTTCCGGAAACCCACTGGCGGCCAGCTTTGTTGCCCAGTCATTTCCGAACTTGTTGGCGGCTTCGACTCGCGAGTCTCGAAGCAAATCACCTCATCCACACCACAAACATCACTCGCACAAAGGCGGTGCACAACAAGATCACCACCACAAAGGTGGCTCTGACAAGGGCTCAGCGGGTAGCGGCGAGTCCCACGGTGGAGTTGGTGGACGTGACGGCGACAGGGAGTCCTCACATCATCATCACCATCAACACGAGCGCGACCAGCGTGAACGAGAGCGTGAAAACGTGCTTAACCTTAGCCGAGACTTAGCGGCGGCGGCAGCGGCTGCAGCAGCAAGCAGGCGCCCGATGCAACCAGGAGCAGCTATGTCCCGCCCGATGCACCTCCCCCCGTCATCGGGAAGTCATGTGAAGAAGCCCTCTTCTTCACCAAGCAACGGTAAACGACAGTGGGGTGCAATACCACCGAATCTCGGCACGCAATACGTCAATCCAGCGACGGGAAAGAAACGCGTTCAGTGCAATGTTTGCTTCAAGACGTTCTGTGATAAAGGAGCTCTGAAGATTCACTTTTCGGCGGTTCATCTGCGCGAAATGCATAAATGCACGGTTGAGGGTTGCAGTATGATGTTCAGCTCGCGTCGTTCGCGCAACCGGCACAGCGCCAACCCGAACCCGAAGCTTCATTCACCGCATCTTCGGCGCAAAATTTCTCCACACGATGGCCGCAGTGCTCAGCCGCACCCGATACTGCTGTCTACAGCCGGTATGCCATTACCAAACGGTCTCAACCCATTGCATCCCTTCGGCCCCGCTTTTCCTCTAATGCCTCCGGGAGACCACCTTCGAGGTCATCCATCTCTCTCAGCACTTGAGTTCAAGGCGAACATGGAAGCTAGCATGCACCGGCGTTTGGCGGCTGAACATCACATGCATCAAGCTCATGCTGCTTCAGCGGCCGAAAAGCATCTGCGAGAGAACGCACGCGCCTCTTTAAGCCCAGAAAGCTACCGCTATCGCAGTAACAGTCCGCACAGTGACACTCCCGATCGGTACATGGGCTCCGGATCTTCGTCCGGTGCGCCTGGGCACCTCAACAGCTCGGGAAGTCGTTTGGACGATGACGATGGAGACGACGAGGAGGATGACGATGATGAGCGAAATGGCATCGTAATCGATGGCAACGATGTCGATGACGATGTCGAGGGACACCAGTTCGACATGTCTCTGAGCTCTGAGTCTGAAGATGTCAAATCTTTCGGACAGCACGAAGAGGACGACGAAGACGCGATGTCCGAACGAGGCGTAGAAGAGGAACCACAAGACTTTAGCCTGACTAACCGACGAAACGGGCCGTCCCCGTCAGACGGGGACGAGGTCACAAGCAACAATGGCGATAGCAACGGCGAAGTGACACGCGACGACGTCAATGCGTTTCTCTCGATAAATAAGCGCAAGCGCAAAAGCCTCAATCCCACCAAGTGTGCCGTCGCTCCATCGTCCTGCATGTCTAATAACGAAGAGAATGAAGAGTCACCGCCCAGCAGAGAACCTCAGGAAATAACAGCTCCAATGGAGAAGAAGATCAAGGTGAACTCTTCGGAAGCCGGTGGGCCAGATCAGAAAGTACGATCTAACACTCCGGAAGAAAGGGAGCGAAACTCACCTCTGACTGCGAATGGAAATCCAAATCTGGAACACCAGGGGAATAAAACAAACAGTTGCAATCTGACAGAAGGATCTGTCGTGCAATCCTCGATGGAAAGTGGAAAGAGTGAGGATGGGCACAATAATGTACGCATCAAATCAGAACCCATGGACGATGGTGATGGTGCAACAGAGGCTACCGATTTGTCACTTAATCTATCGAAGAAGCAACGCTCCAGCCCAGACGTGAATGCGAATGAAAAGCTACAGAGCAAGTATTCAATTGAGGTTCGTCCTCCCTCGGAGCTCATGGAAAATCCACTACCACTGGTACGTCCGAAACAAGAACCCTCCGAAAGAGATCGCCGTCCTGATTCTGCAGACAGCAAAAAGAGTTCGGGGGAACACTTTGATTCAGCCAACTCTTTGCGTCGGCTAGAAAATCTGTCTCACGACCCACTAAACGATATGATCGTGCAGCGTGCAGCCGTCGGACTTCTCGGTGGTCCTCAGTTTCCGCCACTAAGCTATCTGATGAGTGCAGCTCCACCAAGTCCCGCTCGATCTCATAGTGCATCCCCGACGCCGATTGGCCAGGAGCAAGAACAAGATGAATCAGACGATAATGTTGACTACTGTGAGGAGGGTAACTGCTTCAGCGACCCAGACGTGCCACTGGATAAGGATAACCCGAAGAAATGCTCGGCTTGCGGAAAGCTTTTCCAGAACCACTTTGCCGTCAAAACTCACTATCAAAACGTACACCTGAAGCTGCTTCACAAATGCAACATCGATGGTTGCAACGCCGCATTTCCCTCGAAGCGAAGTCGCGATCGTCACGCTTCAAACCTGAATCTCCACCGAAAGCTTCTCTCGACCACGGCCGACAGCAGCGAGACGGTTTTGTCGATGGACAAAAACCACCAACATCAACAACAGACACAGCCACAGTTTCCTGGAGCAGGAGCCTTCCCTGGCTCAACCCTTCCGGCCGAGTTCCTCGCACGCCTCTACGCTGACTCCCAAAAATTCCCAATCAACCTTGAGGCGGCTTTTAAGAATCACGCACTACAAGCACCAGGAAGTGGAGCAGCCGCTTATGCCGATCACTTTCTTAATGGAGCCGCTGCCCAGCGTGGTGGCTTTCCTCAGACCGCTGGCAATCCTTTCCTCTTCCCCCCGCTCGGAGGATTGGCTGGTTTTCCCGGATTGTCACAATTTTCTCACCTGCTCCCGCATCCCTTGAATGGTATATCTTCTACCCAATTCACCACTGGAGGTGCTGCTGGAGGTGGAGGAGGCCGCATGTCAGCATCGCGATCTGATTCACCAATTTCTGCATGTTCTCCACCCTCCACTACCAATATTCCATCGCCTCTATCTATACATGACCGGACGACACCCACATCTAGTGGGTCCTTCCACAACCCGAATTCTTCGGAACGACCTCGATCGACCATGGCAGCATCGGCCCTGAGTAGCCGCCGCACTCCAGATTCTGTTTCATGATCAGTAGATGCATACACGCGTCGCTGTCTTCTGTAAACATTTATAATGTATGAATGATCTCGTTTCATTAATTTCGACATAAAACTCTGGGTTCACTATAGGCCTCAGATGTTTACTGGTGAGTGGTATGGGCTATTGAATAAGCATGGCTCGGTTAACTCTCATTACTACTACATTTTATTAAATGAAAAAGAATGAACATGCGCGGCAGGAAACAAACCCACCAGGGCATAGTTAATAATTGGATTATTGTCTTTTATTTCTTTTTTTTTTCAATTAAACTTAGCAAAAATCTAGCATAATTGAGAGAGAGAGAGAGTAAAGTTGGAAAACCGAAAAAGTGGGACAGATAACAATATATCATAGAGAGATTAGGAGTTTTTTACAGTTGGTGAAGCATACGGAGGTATCACAATTATAATTGTGTAATCTTAATGTCAAATAAATGAATTTATCCAACAATGTATCGCTTGCACAATGCCACTGTGAACGGAAGGCGTTTAATGGGTAAATATTTACCAAATTGTCTCTACTATCGTAATTTATTATTGATCCATCGTTGATAACATCCAGTTAGCGTTTAAAAACACCCAATTAGAGTTGATTAAGGGTAAAAAGAGCCAAGTATGGACCAAAAGCAGCATCAGCACGCAGCTGGCTCGGGTGTAAGGGATGGCAAATACTATTGCTGGTGAGAGAGCAAATGATCAATTTTTCTGATTCTAATTTTTACGCAATTTAGTTGCAACATTCATCACTTATCATAAGTGCCCAGTGATATAAAGATATCGGTGTAATCATAAAAATGAACGCTAAATATTAGATGATTGTAGTTTACTCTGACACAAGGGGTTAAACGAAAACATCATTTGTTCGATTTCGAATCTTAGTTAATGCTAAGCAAAAACTATAACGTTGATGATATGGTGTTAAACGACAAGGCAAGAAGATGTTATTAGCCTCTGGATACATGTCAGTTAAGTTTATTTACGTTCATTTTAAAATCTTTTCTCGTCTAATGGCTATACACATTAAACATGTTTTATTGTGTTTTGCTTTTACTTGTTCCTGTACTAAGTTGAAAAAAGTAAAGAAAAACAAAATAAAATTGTAAATTAGAATAATCTAATGAGTCTCATTACAACGATATTAATTATTAAGGATGTGAAAGGGAAGGAAAAAAATGAATATTTCACATCAGAATATAAAAATGTACCTCTTTCGACGCTATATTAGGTTTAAGAATAAAGCACGCATTCGAGAACTACGAATGCTAGTAATAGATCATCGAGATCATAGCACTTCGCTATCAGCAACACCAAAATCTTCCATGGTTTAAGTTATCTTAAGAGAATACATCATCAGAAAAAAAATGATAAGATGGTCAACCAATGGAATCTCATACAATTATCAAAGTTATCACAAGAGCTTTCTCTTCTTAAGAAAAAAAAAACGGAATACCCAATCTTTAAAAAAACCGCTCAACGTAACGAATGCAATGAAACAATGGAACGATGGAGAATAGTCACTAAATAGCAGAACAAGAATGTGCAATATTATTTTCATCTTTTTAACCAAGACTGCGTGTAATTTGGTCTGTGAGTGATGAGTAGAAACTTTGGAGAGAACGGAGAAAATTTGGTTTTACTTTCTCAAACTGTCTTCTAATAAAAGTGTATCACTAGTAACACGCTGTACCCAATTTTTATGAGGAACGTAGCATTCTTACCTTTGAATCTAAAATAAAGTAGGAAATAAAACAATTCCTAGTTTGTAATAAACAAGCAAATGTATGGAAGTATGAGGATACAGTAGATTCTAGAGGTGCAACTATTAAATATTCAAACTTTATTTTATAGTTAAATCAAAGGCCAATCAAAGGTTCGAATTAAAACAAATCTCACTGTAAATATAATAAAGTGAATCAAAGTAACTTTTACTAGATAATTATGTCTTCTTCAGATAAGAAATAAAGAAAACCACAGAGAGGACGCAATACAACTTGTGCTTAAAAATAAAATCATCAAAAGACTTCCCGATTGAGGGGAGTGTGTTTGAAAAGAAGAAAATAAAACACGCAACAATAAATTTATTCAGGCGTCTTTGTTTAATTTTGTCTTAAGCCCTTGAGAACTATAAGTATTGATGATTTAAAAAAGCATACGTGGTAAAATTATATACATAGAATAAACCTTGGTTTCAGGTGCAATTACATTTCTGTTTTGTTTTTCAAAACTTCAATAAATCATAAAGGCTCATGTACATTTTATCTGTTTTCATTGCTTCACACCTAGTCGATACTCATATAAATTTTCTTTTACGGATGCAAAGCATAAAACATATTAATTTGAGCTGAATTACGAATCGATTCAATCGATTAATCTGGTGTTGATGCTTGTTCAGTGCTTGCAACTGGTGCAAAACAGCGATGGGTGTTTATTCTACCATGAGTGTGATTATAAGACCGAGAGTGGAAGAACCATGAAACGAATCTCGTCCCATCCTATGCATGACACCAAAGGCTTCTGAATAAATAAACAACATATCCTGTGCAATCTGAAATCCATCCAACCAGGGATGAGTATGCATCAGATTGATGCGGCACTGGTATCGGCAGAAATGCATCCAGCTACACCAGTTGCAGCAACCAGGGGACACCGAACACATAGCCATGGCATGTCGTCCCAATCGAATCGAAAGGGTGCAAAATATACAAAGATCAGGAGGAATGGTAAACAAATACCGATGCCATCGTTATGCTACGCTACACGATAGTTTAATGTCAACAACAGGTTTTGGTTGGAATGTTCGTACAATCCGCCTGCAGCTAGCGAGTGTCCTCTGGTATGGTAAACGTGCTCTTCGCAGGACCCTTCCGGAAATGCGATGTGAGTATAAATGGAATAGATTTGTACACCTAGGTGGGATGATTTCCTGAGCGTTAGAGTGAACAACGATGTTTGCAAATGGCCACTTTTATTAATCTCGTTTCGACCATATATTCAGGCTACCTTATTATTCTCTATAGATGGGTGCGTGCAATACTGCGTCACTCCCCATTGTTTCAATTCAATGTAACGTGTTAAAATTTAATGAATGTGTCCGTTGAGCAATAGTTATTTGATCAGATCAAATAGAGATTCATATTTTTTTTATGATATGTAATCGCTTCAAAACCACATGCCATCCAAGTATTTATTTTAAAGCGATAAATATTCAACGAGGTTTTTTAATCGATTAAATTTCATGACTATATGAACTCCTGGCCATTTTGGTTTATACTAAGCTCATGTAAATTCGCTTTGAAACCGACAGAAGGTACATAGTTCCTTTATGCGATAATTCATGTTATTTTTTAATATGAGATATTTTTTTCTCTGCTGTATCTTCGTTTCAGACTGCGCTGTTATGGAAAAGCAGGTTGCACTTTCTAGCAACTCCTCTCGAAGAACCGTTGGGATGCTATGTTTTTAAAGCACAGTGTAATGTGCAAACAAGTTTTATTTTTTTTTATTTATTTTACATTTATTATTCATTTATTATTTCAAGTATACCATTTTCGTGTAACTCAATAGCTTCATAACAATCAATAGGCCAGCATCAACCTTGAAAAACCTTTTGCTCAGTTCGACTGGATTGTCACGCGCAGGTCCTTACATGGGTGGAGTTTCTGCCCAACTGAAACCATTGTTTATTCGTATGACACATGCCACCATCATTTAGATCGAAAAGAGACAAATGACGAAGAGATGGTTGCTACCAAAAATACAAAAAGTCACGGATCAGAACTTTCGATATGAAAATTAATTTTAATGTAAAACCTACTACGGTGACGAATTCGTGAACGGGAGCACTGCCACAATGTCGCCGTACGATCGGTACACATGCAAGATCCGTCTGGGCCCCGCCTTACTAAAGGAAACCGTGATGGTCAGCAATCCGAAGGCGTCGTGTGCTCTTGTCGTTGAATCGATTCAGTTTACTTGCCGCTTACTTCACATCACGTTCCACGGTTTAGCCTCGTCCTGAAGACAACCGCAGTGAGCTGCGGGACACGGTGATTTGTTGCTATTCGGTGGCGAAGTCGGCGAAGGGTGGTTAATGACTACGTCACGAAGCCCCCGCATGGTTACCATTTGCTTGTGGCGGCAAAGATAGAGACTATAAAACAGAGATCAATCAGAACATGATTGTTGGTTGTTGGCATCGCTCCGGTTCCGTGTATCGAGATGTTTCATGTTCGCACAATACCTTCAAAATGTCTTTCCGTAAGAATCTTGGATGTTATGCTTAAGATGAGTATACCGTTTCATTCGAAAATACTTTCTGTTCCTGTACCACAAATTAGACTCAGGCTATCTATGTAAAAGTGGGTTCTGGTTAGATTATATCTATTTATAATTTTCTTTGAGCATGCACACTGTCTAATCTATCCGCTTTTAAAACTATTTCCGCCGGTAGGGATTGTTCAAAGTTTACGTTTCTCAATTCCTTGGAAATATGAAACAAAAAAGATTCAAATGAAGGTGCTCTAATTTGATCTAATAAGGGCGATGAAATTTACTGTAATGTTGAGTTCACTGAAAACCACCCCATCACTTTCATTTTTACCCTTAATTAAACTTCCTTTCATAGCATTCTTGAGAGGATGAAAAGTTTTCTGAACAATCACATGTCAAATTACACACAGAACTCAGCTAAGTTCGCATTTAACTCATCCAAAAACTCGAAAGGCTGCACGAATTGCCTAGGCACAGGTTGAAACTTGAATGTTTAAGTCTGTTCAAAATTTGAATATATGGAAAGAATTGGTCAGGACTTGAAATAATGGAATATGTTTTTTAACTCTTCGTTTTTTTTATAACTATGCCCTATCATTTAAGTAATCATACCGTTGTTTTCTGCTCATGATTATAAGCTCCCTTAATGTTGTGAGTAAAGAAGGTGAGAATATAGATGCAGTCGTACTCATTGCTATCCATTATCTATCTCTACTCCACCGACGTTGCAAAACCATGCTACTATCCCTTGATGACGGCGTGGGTTCAAATCCCAACCGAGACCGGACCCTCCCCGGTACGAGAGGAGTGACTATCCACGTACATAAGGGAAAAAGTCTTGTAAGCCCTTCATGGGGCAGACATGACCAAGAGGTCGTTACGCTAAGAAGAAGAAGATCCCTTGATGACGACGATATTGCGACCGATGACCACATCCAAATCGATTCAAGACTTAAAATAGAAAATACGTTAGGCTCTTCTTTTAAACTGGAAGGTATATGCTGCTTTCGATCGATTTCTGTAGTATCAGACGAAACCCAGTGTCCTCACCCGCGTGCTTCCTATGAGCCGTGATTTTGTCATTTCTGAAACGCCCCATTCGTTGAACGCCAAACGATCAGTGAACGCTATTTCCCAGCTTGAATATGCCCAAGACCTTTTATGACCGAGGGACTGAGTTCGAAAATCATACAAGGAATAGTACATTGGAATCACTTCTGTTAGAACATGCTTTTTTTTGCCAAATCATGCCCATTCCGTCAACCATGATACAGATTGTCATCGTCCGTCATTTGTTATTCTTTCGGCACGAAAACATCCACCGCCAAGATGCTGGCAATGTTGAGAAGGAAGAAGACGATGTTATTCCTAATGAAGATGACGGCTTCGAAATCGAACGGAAAGCAATTAGTCATTGGTGTGCCGTTTTGGTGATTGATTTTTTTCGTGGAGGGTTTTGAGTGGTTACATTCACAGTTTTTGTTTATCGATTGGTCAAACGGTAATACACCCTTGGTTAGGGTGTTTGAGAAACAACTCATACCCTTCCAAAACGGACAATTTTACATGATTGATAGTGAAGGAAGGCGTCTAACGATTTGAGAATGCTTATCCTGTTTCAACCGAACAGAAACCTTTCGTGACGCGAAACCAGAACACTCCACCAAAATTCCCCCAAAGTATAAACAAACTACTCTAACACGACTACCTTCAAATTGAGCGGTGCCTTTTTTCTGTACTTCTTCTGTCAAGTGAGTCCTTTTGTCAGTTCTTGGCACACCAAACTGCTGTTTGTGTTGGCAGCTTTTGTCACGTCATGTTGCAAGCGACATTGCTAGAACGTATTCAAGCAAATTAAAGGATTTCCGGCTGCAGGAAGGGCGTCACACATTGTTGCATTGCCGAAGATTGAAGTCAATATTCGAAACGAAACAAATATTCGTCTGCATTATTGATGCAAACGCGAATAGCATTTGAGTTTTTGAGTCTTGAAACCATTTTTATCCTACTTTTAGGCGCATTGATGTTACAAAATAAACAACAGAAGGAACGTTTATATCTAGCAATAGCATGTTATATAGCGTAAAACATACTCTGAATCATCAAAACGTTTGATGTAAATGTAAATTGGATTTATGCATTTTTAAAGTCATTTAGACGAGCTAGTAGATGTATTAAATTAATTTCTTATAAAAAAATTCCTAAACTGATTCCCTGTATGCCTTATGGCATAACTGATTGATTAGATATTTCTCAGGCTTCACATTATTTATTTACATATAATAATAATCTTCATATCCTGAAGCAGACGCCCAACCAAAATAAAAGCCAGCTGCAATAGTCTTTGTTATTGTGACCGTACGATCGATACGTGGAAATGGGAAGAAGCCAAAAGTAAAACGCTTCTCCGCGCGTCATAATCCCCAGGAAGCAGGTGATCAATGTTGGTCCTCCAGTTGGTCGTCCGTAGCCCAAGGGATAATTTGGCCCGTTGTATCTCTCTGGCATCGATTCACGCATACGCCCAAGGTGCTCTCTGTTTCATGGGTCTTTTAAACCGAATTAAACAAAAGTGTAGTGTGGCATTAGCAATCGCACGGTATCTTGTAAACGCTCGGAAAATTTCGTTACGCTTCCGTTTCGATTCCTTTTCGTCACGATCACTTTTGATCTGGGAAGAGATAATCCGGGGAAAGGATAGCAATCATTGCAGTATTTATAACCGTAGATTATGTAGCGTTTGATTAAATGCTGCCATTGATTAGAATTAGCCGCATTATGTGCGATAGAAGATTTCTCAGTTTTGACTGAGGCACTCGGTCAAAGTATGTCATTAGCGAAATTTCCAACGAATTCAGACGACTCGGTATTGATGGCTAGTTGTTTGAGTTATTCGAAGTCGAGACAGAACAGCTATAGCAGCTATAAAGTACACGAAAACGAAAACTTTTCCATGCAATACCCATTAATTGGTGTGCTGTTTATGGTGCATTTTTATGCCATCCCAGTATAACACTCTCTCACTCGTTTATCTGGAAACAATAGCACGAGTAAATAATGCCTGATGATTGAAATGAGCTAAACTTTTGACCCTTAAGGACCAACTGCCTATGCCAGAGAATGCTTGTTTGATCGAATAGACACGCGTTCAAATGTTACGCACAGTTCATGAACGTATTGCAACTCCCGTTGCAGAACGGGAGTGCGATGGGAGTTTACGTCACGAAGGACGACGCTGCACACATTTTAGAATCATTATCGGAGGTTCAATCTTTACGGCAATTTTCGAGAAACTTTTCCCGCGTTTCCGCACTTAAAGTTGACGGTCAGAACGAAAACTGTACCTTGGTGGTGGTGGTGGTGGTGGTTAGTAATTGGCAAACTTTAGGCAGATTGATCCTCGTAACACATCCATAAGCCACAAACGAGTAGCCACCAATTTGAGACACGGCCCTTAAAAGACTCACGAAGGTGTGTTTCTCCTCGGTCCTTGTTGCAATCTACCCTGTGGTGCCATTAGATTGATAGACGGCTATTTACTGCCTTAAGAATCTCGTACCGCACTGACACTGGTTAAGGTCTCCGTAGCTCCGACAAAGCAAAAGGATTGTCTAACGGCAGGCGTCTTTTCCAATACATGCAAAAGTAACGGTGCCAAAGCAAACGGTGAAAGTGTAACTTTTTGTTGCATTTTCGCGAAACAATCACCGGGTGCAGCAGTATAATTAAAACTTGGAAAATTATTAAACCCACCAGATTGCAATCAAACGAATCCGCTTCGGGAAATATACGAACTACGTTGTTCCGATGGTTCTATGTGGCCACGTACGCTTCTTCCTACCCTTCTTGGCATATTATTCAACTGACGCAATCATATTGTATCTCGGGAATGCACAGAAATGCATCAAATAGCTAAATGGAACAGACTGAAGTATATATGTTGAGGAAAAGTTTTACGGTTTTCTGTGCTATTCAATTTTTTGCAGGAACAGTATACTAGATGAATAGCTTCAACCGAACGGAGGACAAACTTCTGCTACTAGCCGAGTCGAACTAAAGAACGGATTTTTGAAATAATCAGTAAACTGTCCATGAAAGAGTTTTCGGTTGGTTACATTTGACGTTTTGCAAAAAAAGTTATTATTATTAGAAATGCATTCGAAATGTATCCTTTTATGTAAGTGCCACATTCGAGAAACTACCAACTTATAAAACGCCATAAATATGAGAATAATGGTAGTTGATTTACTTTCATTGCTGACTGTTGGCTCGTCACATTCCTGTGAAATACTGCAGCGATGATCCTGAGAAAAATGAGAAACGATCGTAAATCGATGATGACTACTGCGGCTGAGCCACTGGCACGCAACCAAAGAAGCGGAGGTTTCCAGTCTGCAAAAAGTTATGTCGAGGTTTCAGTCTGTTCAAGCCGTTACCAGGGAACCGAGCTGCCAATTAATAGTCGTTGCGTTTCATGTGTATGTGTGTGTGAAGAAGATTTAGTTTTAAGCAATCATTAAACATCCATATAATTAAAGGTGGACACCGGTTGTTGCAGAAGATCACGAGACCAATCGATACCGGTAGAACGGTATGGTCTCTCCAACTTCGTTGAAATCATTGGAAGCGTTTTCCCACGCAACGTGAAAGGAGACCACTCGAAAGAAGATCACGAGGATACGCCCAGCTCGAACTCGTTTTGCTAACTCCGCTTGCCGTTAGACATTAACGTTCCCATCGTTTCGTCCCTGTGCTCCTCTAGACGGTTCGTTTTCGCCCTTGCTTAGCGGCCAGGGCATCGATGATTACGCAGAGTGATGCTGGTGGTCAAGAAACGCTTTCAAGTTTCGGGGTAAATTGCTCAAGGCTTGTGTTCAAGGTATATCACTTGATTATGAAAAACAGGACAATTGCGCCATAAACTGAACTGTCATAGAAGTAAGAACCGAATCGAATAATTAAGAATTGATTGATCAAACATTATAAAACAAAGAGGCAACATTTTTTAACAAAAGATTCAAAGATTCTCTTTTACAATTTATTTGTATAATTATTGCTGCGATATGAATGCTTAGGGAAGTTAAGACTAGAGACTTGCAAAACATGGGGGTCTACGTTTTTGAAGTCCATGTCTGAGTACTGCCATTTAACTTCCGGAAATCACCTAGCACTTTCCATGCATTTATTCATGCGCGTTCTTTTGTACCAGTAACGCCGAAATTGCAGCTCATTGATTGAAATTAAAAACCCATACCAACCAATTTTCCAGTTTGTCGATGGAACATGTGGACTTTCGTCTAGTACAACGCAGAGGCAAGACTGTCTCCACTCCGTTCATCACAGAACGCAAAAAGGTGCTGGAACCTCCCCTCATGGTTAGCTTCTTTCTCTTCAACGATTTGTATGATTCCCTACACTATTGATTTGCTTATGTGCCCTATCTTATTTGCATAACACGCGACCGGACATCACATTTCACCCCCGATATCGTTCCCCTTTAACAACAACGGTTCCATTATCAGTGATTAAATGATGTAATCTTGGCAAGATGCCAATGTTTGTTTAGCCATTTGATCAAACTGAATTGAGTAAAGTGTCCAATGAAAATACGTATTTAGAATATTGCTAAAATACAGGCAATGGTTTCACCCACTAAAGTTCATCTCATCTTCTTTGATTTGGTTGATGGCAGAGTGATGTTAGCAGTTAAAGAATGAATGTGGTTTTGCATATTATAGTAGATTGAATACATTCAATACACATAAGCATTGCATTGCTACTGGCGACTTACCAACAAATGACATACGAAATTATACCGATTACACTATCCCATGAAATATTCAGTCATGAGTATCATCCGCAGGATTAGTTTATTACGCCTGACGTAACCTGCGAGCGCTCTAAACGACGTTGATAGAAAACTGCTGCGAGAAGATCGAGAAGCGATGCATTTAAGGACAGCTGTTTACCCTATGTCTACTGTTATGTGTAACAACCGGAAATGTCCCATAATTTCAGCATACGCCAACTTTAAAAACGCTTAGGCACCTGGCGCGATTCATGGTAGTATAAGAGTCAATGCAAGGTCGATAAACAGAACCAATACAGTTTTAACATGTTTCGCAACTTCCGTACTCTACTCCTTTTCACTTTGGATAGTGTATAGCGTGAAAATAAGCAATTCATTGGTGCCTTTGCAACAGCACACCCACTACTGTTACCTTTATTGTATGTTGCACATCGTCATAGGTGCAATTTAATACAATTTATTTATTCACATTGTTCTTTGGGGGGTGCAACGCATTTTTCGTTCTTTTCACAGGACGGCAATGGAGCATACGACTCTTTATGGTGCAGGGTCCTGATGGCATCGGCCATTGGACTCTAGAAAGTGTGTGCCAGTGCAATCCCTCGTCATTGCACCAACCATGTAAAACCAAAGGACTACCCACCGATCCTGGTTTCAAAGGAATAATGTATGCACAAAGAACTCTGGAGTACGTCCTTTATCGATTCGATCGACAGCAGGATTGTGGAAGGACTTACAAGCTAGCTTTGTGGCGAAGAGCGCTAAGACATTCGCCATTGGCCGGCAGAATTTTTTTATACACGCTTAAATAGTCCTTTTGGTCGTCACATGTCCTTTTGGGTTGTGTATGTCTTTTTATTTATGCAATTTTAATAGATGGCACTGTTTCATGAATTTGTCAGAGACACGCCTTAAAACTGCATTGGCATTATAAAAAGAAAAATATAAGCCGTCCAACAACACATTTCAAAGAATGGATGATGCATTAAAAGGGTCTCAAATCCGAACTCAACTAAAATAATTAAATGTCTTCTCGGCAATTTCACCAACGACAAATGTTGTTTCACTAGACGACATATGTTCAAACAACAATTACTTAATTTCAAACCAGCTATTGTGACGTTAAACTGAAATAAAATGTGAAACTTTTATTATTTGCTTCCTCCGTAGAACGTTGTTGCAAAACATATATAAGAAAATTTGTTAAAATTTCATGTTTCTTAAGAGCTCGCCCAATTAAACAATAAAAGTTCACACGAGGTAACGTTGCTATGATTCTAATGAACTAATTAACTTTTGAAATATGTAATAACTATTCAAGGGGTTCAATAAAAAGAAGTTTAGTGCCCAATGCCTTATTCTACCTTCTACCTATTCAATATTGTTCAACTTTTCTAATCAACTTTACGTTTTTTTAGAATTCATTAAATGTTTTTCGATAATTTATCCCCATGCTGAAAACAGGTATTCTCGCTACAAGTCTCCACTCCCTTAAAACTGAATCCTACAATTCACGGCCTAATAATCCGGCGGTATCCGAAATGTTTTAACGTGCCTCAAACGAGGCCGGTGTTCGCTGAATCTTCTTTTCACGTCTTTGGAGGCAGTTATAACGTTTAATCTTTTGTGGTTGCCACCTCAATTTTTCCTTCTCTCTCCACCTCAACGACAACAGCAACAACAACAACAAGAACCACACCAACGACGGCGTCAACGAAGACATCGCGATGACGCTGGGGTGGCGCTTGGAAGCCGGTTCGTGACGAAAATGGTAGGGCTCCTCTCGCTGGCCGAGCAACCAAGAAAACCACCGCCATAGCGCGCCAGATAATGATGCGTTCTTTTATGAGTCAAATGTGTTTCGGGATTTCGGGTGGCGTCTCGTTCGAAAATGCACGAAATAAATAAAGGTCGCTGTGGTGACCGGGTGGATGGGACGAAATATTTTTTATGTTAGATTTGTGGTGCCTACCGTCCATCCGAAACACTACCAAAGGCTTTGATAGGTTCTTCTTCACTCTTTTGTACCTGCACGGACAAAAAATCATCTCAAGCAGAAGAAGGCTCTCAAACGAGCTTCAGCGTCTTTGTTTAGTAATGAGGAGTTACATTTTCGTATTCTGTCGGCTGTTGAAGTTAGTTGAACGTTGAGTCTTAAGATGCGCAAATCCGAGATCTCCGGGCCTCGGTCATGGAAAATAAGATTTCTCCATTTCGGCCATGAGAAAATGGTTGCCACCTCGAGATTATCAGACGTCGTCCTGTCCAACATTCGTGATGGAAGCTTTCTCTACTGCGAAGCCAAATGGAATCCCGTGTGGAAGAAAATCTATGCATAACTGTCCGTTTGAGGTAGCTTCATACAAGTGCGTCTAATGACCGCCTCAACCCGAAGAGGATGGCTATGAAAAGTCAATAATGCCGTTGGTTAATAGATATCACGCCTAATTTTATTGTGTGATTCACTTCTGATCGTGGCCAGCAGTGCTGCAAGCTCACGCGCAGACGAACCTCTGGGCGCCAAATAAGAACACCTCCCGGAGGTTGTATTTTTATTTTATTAGCTAATGATTACAATTTGGACTCCCGAATTAATGCCTTCTTCCTGACGCGAGATCAGTCCGGAATGCATGTGAAGAGTTTCTACTAAATGACCAGAGTCACTAATGTTAATGATTTGCTACAGGCGCTCAAGCCTTTCTCCAAAAAGAGACGGAGATTACTTTATTTCGATAACGACCTAATCTTTAGAATCTACAGACCATCTGACCACCTTGCGTTGTTCCTATCGACTACCAATAATCCCTATTAAACTGAGTATACATATTATTTGTCCCCAACCGATGGTGTTAATGTGTTTTTGTAAAAGTATTATTCGTGACCTAGATTGACGAAGTATGAGCTGCTAGTTCCTCAACCCTTTCGTATATAAGCCAATGGATTTGGGTTCAAAGGCTGAAATCTACGAAACCACAAACAGCACAAAATGTTATGCCAATCTTACACATTTAATCATTAGTATCAGTAAATTATGTTATCAGTAGGACAGTAATATTCGTCGCCCCTCAAGCTCCCTGAAATACAAAAAAACCCCGACTTTGTTACCTTCTTTTATATTTCTTAAATCAGCTTTGCCATAATCTCCGAAAAATCGAAATTCCACAGATACATATCAATATTTGTTTTTAATTCGAAATCTCAACGCTGCATTGAAACGCGCCAATGTCTCGCACTACATGTGGTTGATGTAGCCCATCCGTTTCCCCTCGTTGAAAGTCCATTGCAAAAGCTTGTAAAATGGTTTCTTGTTATTCCTGTCGGCTTCAAAGAAGCGTCATTACTTTATCCCCAAAAATCCGCGATCTGCCCTGTGTGCTCCTTTAAATCGTTATGTTCACGATACTTACAAGAAATTATCAACCCTCAACACTGCCTCGGGTGTCCTCCGAGTTTAGCCCAAGTTTCTTAGAAGACAAACTACCAGCGAATTGAATAAACTCTTTACGTATTTAAGAGAGGCATGTTAAGTTCAAAAGACCGGAAAGCCTCTACCAAAGCGCATGGAAAACCACAACAGCAAAATGTTAGCAGAACGAAGCGATAATGTTTTGATATTATTTCCCCACTGTATTTTTTCGTCTTTTTGACTCTTTGGCATTTCTTCAGCCATGTTTTGTCTGTATTACAGCTTCCAAGTGTCCACAAAGAAACCGCGCACAACATCCATAATTGAAGGCGCAAGGCAAGCCTTCCGCGCCCGTGTTTGACAGCGCTGATCGGCGAGCGGCCAAAGTTTATTTTTGGCATAATGGTGATGTGCACTGTCTTCGAAGGATTATTTATTTTAATGTGAAAATATTACGTCTGGGTTCGCGGTTGGGAAATCGGCCCATAAGCGCTAGGGCTCACCATCTTGACGGCGTGGGTTCGAATCTCAACCAAGACCAGATCCTCCCCTATACGAGAGGACTGACTATCCACGTACACAAAGGGAAAAAGCCTTGTTAATCCCTTGATGAGGCAGGCATGACCAAGACGGTTGTTACACCAGCGTTCAAGTAGAAGAAGATTTAGTCTAGGTGAATGGGGGGGCTGAAGAAGCATGAAGGGCTTACAAGACTTTTTTCCCTTGTGTACGTGAATACAGGGGAGGGTCCGTACAGGGGAGGGTCCGGTCTCGGTTAGGATTCGAACCAATGAACTTCAAGGAAAGTTTGTGCTTGATTATATATTTTGTATTAATTTTCTTAAATAATATAAATTAAAAGTGTTGTTAAAATTCGCTGGAAAAATTTCAGAGAAATGTTATGAACGGGGAACTAGGTGGATATGTTAATAAACATGTTTTTCATTTAGCAAAGCTCGCTCCGATGTAAGGAAGATGAAATTTATTTCATCTGTTTATCATAATTTAACAGGAAGTATAGAACATACAGGGCGTCCTATGCTGATCCTTTCCTTTTCTACCACGGATTGGTGTATCTTTTTTTGCTGTTTTTTGGATCATCTTTTCGTAAGCATTTCGTTTTGTACTACGATGGTGTCATTTGGAAAAGGAATGCTTGGCTGCATTTGCTAAAAACTCATTGGACTCCTTTTTGTCATGAACTTGGCTTACTTGTACTCGGTGAGGTAACAAGTGTGGATGTGGTTGGCGGTAATGATTTATTGCTACACAAACGAGGATACTTACTCTGAAGAAAGAAAGAAAGAGCATCGGAAGCCAACAGAAATGACGCTTAATTTATGAGCACTCCACGCCGATCGCCAGGAGGAGTCGTTCTGGAGTCATTTGCCAATGGAATGCTTTATCTTGACGCACAACAATGTCCTTTAAACACATTAAATACCAAATAGAAATCATAATGTTCGGCGTATCCTTCTTCATATCATAGAATTTAGTGGCTTAAGTGAAGTAAACATATGTTTTCTATCAAATTGATTACGAAAAACCTTTTTATTTGATTATAGTTCACGCATTCACAGAATGTATTGTTTTATTACTCAGGTCTACTTTTCAGGAAATTTTTCAATTATTTGATTATTGTATAGTTATGGAACTACTGTTGATTATTTTATTAGAAAGAAATTACATTGTACGCACAGAAATTACAAGTGTTGGCAGTCTTTTAAAAAGCAAAAATAATTGTTTTTCTCATTTTGATTATAAGTTCTTCAAACAATTGGATTATTCAACATCTTTTCTTATTGTTGCCATTAATTATATAGATATTATTCTCGTTTCAGTATGCTTGATCTTAGAAATGAGTATTGAGGGTAATTGGAAAAGCTAGGGATTTTCCAATGTTTTTTGGCGGCGTATTTATTGAAATGTTGGTTAAACATTTATAAAATCGAATGTTTAGTCGTAATTGTTTCGATCATGTTTGCGGCCTCCGAAAATTGGAGCCAAGTCGAATCTGTTGCGTAAATTCAATTACAAAAATAGGCAGAATGTGATTTATGCTAACGCATAAATACCATTATTCAATTAACGGTTAATTTATTAGTCATGGCAAACGAAACATTTCCACTGGCGAAGAATCCTTACCTTTTACTATGTACAAGCACCGAAACGCATACGACTTTTTTTGCTGATATTGAAAAAAGAAAAACAAAGAATCGTTTACGGAGCATTGCAAATACAATCCCGTCCGTAACGGAAATGAGTTATCACTTTGATGCGCAAACCAGATTGTTCCCGGGACGAAGAGGGTGATCAAATTCGCTTTGGCTTAAATACATCAATTTTGCGCCTCAATAAATCTAATCATTATCACATTTCGAAGCACCGCGATTCAAAGTAGTTTCCGGTGCCACAAGCCGTACTCTCATGTCACGTGCTGTGGTTGTGTGTTCTCTTTTTTTTTAAATTCACGTAAATAAATTTCTCCTTCGTTTCTTAAACAATTCTGAAGGCTACATTAACTCCACATTTACCAGGCCACCAAATCAGGAACAACGCTAGATTCAGATGCACCGTTTACCGGAAAAGGGCTGGAAACAGAAAACGAGTGTTAAATAAAACTGCCGCCGTCGGGCAAATAAATGCGTGTGAAAAGAAACAAACACAATATAAAAAACACATCAATCCACCTAAATCTCAAAAGCTTATTTTATGCTACTCTACCGATTTCAAAAGTATTTTAAAATCTAACAAAACATCATAAATAACGAATGAAGAAGTGAACATCCATAACGGACAACTTATTATTTTATATAAAACGTATGTATCCTAGAATTGTTAGAAATAATACGAACCGTTGTCAATAAATGAGAGTGCAAAATGCAACGCAACGCTTGCTGTCTTTTGATGGAGTTACGTTTTGCACCACTTTTTAACCGGGTGTGTTGATCCTGACGATGGTAAAGTTGCCAAAGATGCAGTGGTTCCGGCCACGTATCGATGCAGTCAAACCCTCAAGGAAGGCATAATCTACAGCTGCATCCCATGATTTCTCGTTTTGCTGCAAGAGAACGCACGATCAACACCGAAGGTATCGGTCATGAAATGGCCCTTCCGTCGTTTATGCTGGCCGGTTTGGTACATCATTTGTCTTTGGCGCGAAATATACCACAAAGCAAAGCCGCTTTATGTATACGTCTCGCTGTTCATAAACGTTACGATTCGCTCCACCACTAACGTCACACTGAAAGAGGAGCCGCAGCCCCGGTTGCAGCAGCATAATCCGACATTTCAGCAATGATCCACTAGTAAAGTGTGGTGGACAACTTTGTGGAGAAGTCGAGGAAACTTGTTAACGCTTTTCATAAATGCTCAATATTTTATTTTTATTGCACATTTTATCATTGCGAAGACGAATTTTCCTAATTTAGTGTAAATATAATATAATCGTTACTGTGCGCCGTTGAACCAATGCTGGAGCGCTGATACCCAACGACAACATTTACCCGAAGGGCGTACAGGAAGGCGATCGTTCTTTTTATCGTTTCGAATTCTGACACAGTCTTTCGCAGTATGTTTTTCGCTACAACAGCTTTCTCGAGAAACAACAGAAAACTCCAACGTTTGAATACAAAACCCTTAAAAAAAGCATTCTTGTCGAATTCGCCATTCGAGTACGGGTACGGATGAAAGCAGTCAAATAAAAATCAATTTTTTATATGCGTCCTAACGATTCTTTCCCAGATATGTCTTTCAGTATTTTTATTACAAGCTACACTCGAAGCACTTGCTCAGGAAGGTGTCAACCACGCAATTGAGGGTTTTGAATGAAATGTCGATGGAGAAATGAACGTAACATTATTTCATCCAACTCAACATCCAGAAACCTCCATCTCTCATTCAAATTTTTTGATACCATCGTAGTCGTTTCAACTAACCGGTTCGTTTTTTCTTCAACTAACTTAAGTAGCAGATACGTAAGGTATTCTGTTAGGCAAACCATTCAGGAAAACTTATGTTCATCTAAATACAATAATCACATCAAATGGATTAATCTTGTACTCGTAATTTGGCTAATAAAGCATTCTCGTACTTACTGACAAGCAAACTGTACTCATATAAACTTTACCCTTTGTTATTCGACGATCTTGTTGTAAAACCAAGAAAGGGTTACTAGCAAAACAAGTGCAACTGAGCGGAAGGCTTTTGAATAATTCTGAATATATTGTAAAGCATACATCATAGAAACTACTTCACCTTCCCGTCACCACTCATCCTAAAAATCCTCATAAATCCCAAGTACCCACAGCTTTCAACTTACATACTTTCTCATAGACATGAATGTATCTCACCTGCGAAGATTACTCAGAGCTCGTTATGATGTTTTTGCTTTATGATACCCTTGGCGTAGTGTGCGGACAATTGATGGAGGATCACACTTCGTCGTGAAATATCGCTTAGTGGATGAGTTCGATGGAAAATATGACAAAAAGAGGAAACAACTCAACAATATCTTCATATTCTCAGTGTCTTAGCGCCAACATAAAAAATTCACGATCTTGTTGAAACTGGTACCGGCATTTGATGATTTTCATGAATTTTCTCCACGACCCTCCTTTCCGTCATCCGCCCAAGTAGTATCTTTTTATGAGCGATCTTTATTATCTAGTTTTTTTACAGGTTTTCAAATTATCGAGCAGGATGAATGATGGTTGTATATCTCATGTGAAAATGTAGTTTCGGTTCGACATTTCATTATACATTGAATGTGAAGGATAGCAGTAAATTGGTGTGATTAAGTTATATGGTTTAGCCGCCAGAACATGGTTTGCATAAGTATGTCAAACTCTTTCAGTTTTCTGCTTTTATATCGAATTAGGTACATCTTGGTAGGTCAATTAAAAATTACCTTTTCAAGGGTTTCAGATTTGAAAATGATGCAAAAATATTGGGATGTACATTGAACACATTTCAACAATTGAAACATTGACAAAAACCCAAAAACGTCAATATTCAAAACAAAATCGAAAGTAACATGAGCAAACGCCTTATTCAGGCACATTTTTTGCAAAGAAAACATGTGGTACGTTATCTCTAAGTTTTTGAAGCAGTGTCGATCGCAACTCCATGTAGAATAGGTTCTCGGCGACGCCAAGAACAAGGCATGGGGAATGTAACTTCATTTGTCAAATTGACAACGGGTTCATTTTTCACAGCGGGGTTGAAAATCATTGACAGTTCGCAGTATCGTTCAAAACTGACTCAATCTACTCGTTCTCCATCCGCTAACATCCCTCCTCTGGCCTACTTCTCTCCTCATGCCCTCCGTAGAGTACGTCATCTCTTCCTCCGGTTCATCATCGATTATGAGATTCCGCAAAGACACATGAACGCGGGCCACTCCGCACGTTTCCATCATTTGCCAGATATTCGTATGTTCACACCGTATACATCTACGCCTCCCTTATACGTTTAGCACCCGGACCCACCAGTGGACAGTGTTCAGGTGAGGGTGGGGAATAACAATACAATAAATTGTTATGTTGATATTGCCCAAAGGTGAACCGGCGCAAAGGGTGGATCCAAGCGGTGGTAAATTCTTGCCGCGTTCTTGTGCCGCACAGTGAATTGCCCCTTTTCTTTTTTGCTCAATCTCCAATCGGTTGACAGCGGTCACTAAGAGCCGCATACCACCATCTTTCCACGAGCCCTCGAATCGGCAGGCGGCGTGAAATCATCTTGGCACAAAGATAAAACAGACAACGCGATCCCTGGGAAGGTTGTCCCTTCCATTTCGGTGTGCATCCTTGCTTCTCACACTTGCCTCCTTTGATGCGCGCACCATGGCACATAATCGCTCGATAAACCAATATTTCATCGGAAGATATTGAAAGCGGTATAAAATAATCATATTTTATCCAGCGGCGTGTCTCCACATGGTGTGTGTTTTTATCCAAGTCTTTGGGTCTGTTTTTTATACCGCTTTATGTTGCGGTTTTTTTGCTTCATTTGAAGCTGAAAATTAGACCACTCTGATTTCCTTCCTTTTTCTCGTTGACTCTCATTATTTTTTTGTCTCTCTTATTCCCTCTATTTTATTTATTTTTTATTTCCTATATCCCTACGGATACGATTTAACACGAGCTATGATATTGTTTGTATTCTCGTTCCACCCCCATGGAGTACGCTTGGTTGCATGCTAACGAACTGTCCCTGGCCTCAGGTTCCTGATATTACATTTGGATTGCGGATATAAACATCATTTCTCATACTTATGATCGCATCACGTTCGGAACCCTTTTGTACGAGCTGATCCGATATCAAAATATTCATTTAGTTTACAATACCGGTTTTCGTTCCACTCACTACCTGTCGTGTGATAGCTGAGCTCAGGTGTCGGCAAAGTTCGGTCCACTAATCAAATCCATTACGTCAGGCGCTATCACAGTCGAGGGTAAATTTTCCAGTAAAACGAATGTTGAATGTATTTGATGAGTGATGTAACCATTGATAATGTAAGCTTCGTTAGCTCCGCTAAAAGACGCTCCATTATTGTTAGAAAAACTTAATTTTCAAAACATGAACGGGCCCAAGATTCAGGCCCAAGAGTTTCACATACAAGTGTGGCATATGCAAGTAACGCACCGATCCTCTCAATGTGCAATATGTTTAATGTATTAAGCGTCCACCATGATATTAATGTTAGCACGGCAAGCTTAAAAAACAACATATTATTAACATGAACGTCTAGCACTTATTGAATGGAAATAAGTTTATTTTGTCTTTTTTCCAAGGAGTTTGAAAATTTTGATGTAAATTCCAATTTTATGTTCAAATAGCGATTAGAGACTCCACGAAGAGGTACCTAGTCCAACAAGTGGTTGTAGTGCTATTTGGAAAAGAATATGTACATATATTATACTTATGTCAGATACGAGTGGCGACCCCTGGGCTCGGATGTAAAATTCGAAGCAGTCGTGAGCGTTGTCACGGTTGGGTGGATCTATTGTATCGCAACAGAATACCCGTCACCGTTGTCTGATGACGTGCTTTCAATAGTTTGACATTTCTATTTTTCAATAATGTTATTTTAGGTTAGTTGTAGTTCAATGTCACTATTAATGTTGGTGTGGCGTTCGAAGGAGGAGTTCGTAAGGATTGCTTGGTTTTCCTTCAGGTGTCACCAAGCAGACTAGAGTTTCGAGAAAGTGGTAGGAAGAAACAAATGCGGCAGCGCATTTCTAATACTTCTTCTATTATCTAAAAAGTAATCTTCAACTTGATCCTCTCCCTAATTGAAAATGGGACTCCAAATAATAGTCCCTGACAACAGAGGAATGGAACTGACTGATTTGGACAAGTCGCAATTATAATTTTGTCTTATTTTGTTACGGTACATCCATCCAATCTTTAAATTTTTCATTTATTTATTCAACCACTCAATTAATTTAAAAAAAGGTTTGTTTCATGACAAACAAGGTGAATTGTATTGGATTCATTTGATTTGTAATTCATGACTTTTATATCAATCCGACTTCAGTCAATATTTAAGTGGTTTGCTTCAACTAAAATCCGATCTAGTTCCAGCTCCCTTTTTTGTTTAGGAAATCAGATTATTGTACACTGTATCGCCCTGTGTGACAAACATGCCCGAACTGTGGACAGAAGTGGAGAGAGAAAACCATCTGCTCTGATCAAAGCAGGGGGCTTTCGTTGGCATGATCATCGAAAAGCGGCAGCAATCAGACTGATCAACTGGTGCAACCAAACGACAAACACGCTGAGCACAACGGCAACAACAACGATGACGTTCGTGTGTATCGTTATTAATGTGATCTATAAATACATATATTTTGTCGGCTCCACGACAAAAGGAACAAGAAAATTAATCATATTTTTTCTACACCTTCGTCGTCTACCTTATGTCCGTGCTAATGTCCATGCTGCTCTGATATACCTGCGATCGAATGGAAGACCGTCACACGGTCCCGATCGCTCCGACGGTTAATCCCGACCGTCCATTGCTCCCGCCGAGGTGCCCACAAAATTGAATTTCTGTCCGGAGGGATGTCCATTCGGAAAGGTTCGTCGCTTGTCGCCGCCTGTGATCCTTCGTTTCGTTTTGTTCATTTTAGTCACAGTTGTCGCTGCCCGAAAGGCCAAGTGACCACTACCCCACAGTCGCTAGTCCTCCCCAAATTTTCATTTCGATATCGTGGTCCGAAAATTGGGCTCGTTATTTTACGTGACCAGAGAACAGCGTGATTCAGGATCGTCGAGTCGACACGGAGATTCGCCGGTTGTCATCCTTCGTCGCACGGCACAACGTTGTGATTCGCGCCGGATTGTATGGTAAAGCAGATTGCCAAAGACAACTCGTAGGTATGGTTTTGGGTAATGGCATTTTTTATTACTACACTTGACTCATCATTCAACGCGATTCGATCACAATCGTGTTTGCCTCCTGATACGAGACGCCGTTTTGTTTTATTTTCAATACAACACCATCTCGTGACGATCTTATTCTGTACCATGTGGATGATTGATTTTAAGCCACTTCCTTAGGGAATGAAGAGGTGAGGGTTTTCTGTTTTCAAATACTTGTAAGCTTTAGTTTAAGGGGTAGAACGTGAGGTTTTCCATGCTCTGCAGCTGCTTTTAGACTGGGTACAAGGTATCGTTTATGGTGGTCTGGAAACCACGCAGTGAAACCGTAGAATCTTGGATACAACGATTTAGAGAAAACATGATCGGCCTGATTCATTCTACGTTCTTGTCTTCGGACTTGAATCGCTCGATTCTTAACATTCCGTTTTTGGAGGTCGAAGGATGAGTTATTGCTTGATTATAGATTGTCAACGCTTTTGGGCTCTACTTTTGGTGTCAGGTTTTGGTTTTTTTTTCCCCCAGAAACCAATCCATTTGCACAGTCACGTTTCGGACACCCAACCGAGGAACATCTTCAACGCGATCAAAGCAACAAATTCATGCGGTCTAATTTATGTTTCACAGTCGGTACTTACTCTCTGAATTTGATGTTGCCTTTTTTTGGATACCGCATTGATTTTCGACCTGTCGTCTTTCGAACACAAACTCGGTTGCACGTAATTAATGTCCGATGACATTTACTCCCTACGGTGATGTTCGTGTGATTATGCATTCGTTTGATTTAAAACTGAGAGATATAAAGTAAACCGCAATACAAAAGGCAGTAACGTATGCTAAAGATTCATTAGTTGAAAATGGTGTCCCCCAGAATTTCGTTATAGAATTATTCTAGAATGAAAATCTTACCCATGCTTGTTTTCTTCCATTTTTTTGGTATTTTGCGTTTGTTGTCTGCATTTTACAGAGAATTCGCCACGGGCACTTTAGTGTAAACTATTGAAGCAACGGATTACGATCACAGCAGGGTTGGTTCTCTCATTTAACACATGTCGCGCTTTCGTTTAACGTCTCCATCTTGGGCATCGTTTTTTCTGTGATTTAGTTTCCTTCCAGACAGCGATTGCAAATAACCAACAAGGCACAGTTTATCGTTCAAGAATTAACTTAATCCAACCAAAGTACAAAAACCCCAACAGAACTCGAAAACCCGACGGTCGGAGGAAATGAGGCGATTGTCATCATCATCATCATCATGATCTTCCTCTTCGTAATGCTGGAGCACCGCTGCTTGCACCTTCCCTGCCACATGTCGATGTAATCGTCGGATAAATGCCTTTCAAGGTGGCGTACCTCTACACAGCATGGGACAGGCATTACCAATAGCATTGCCGTCAGAGAAAACTGCTGTTCTTCGTAAAATCCTGTGTCACTATAGACGAGATGTCCGACCTTCCGCCCTCGTGCTTCCCAGTAAATACCGGTTGGTGAAACCGAGAGTAATGAAGTGAGTTAAATTACAGAATAAGACATGGCTCTCGTTTATTGTCCAAGCCCGAGGATCTTCAAGGTCACGATGCTCCCTATGCGCTACACTGCGGATGTTTATGACCATCCGCACACCCTTGCTCTTAGCATCCGTATTTCCTCATTCACCATTACCTCTACTATTAGTACGCATTCAGTATAGCGCAGCAACATTCATCGCATATTCTAAGGAGGATCCAAGATTTCATTTCGATAACGGTGCAACGAACGAAGCGAACCAGACCGGATAACTGGCTATTTTCGATGCAAGCGGCACAACCAACTTGACCCAGGGAGTTACCGTAATCCAAAAGAGGAGGAGTAGGTGTGCCCTCTAGCCGACCGGGATTAACTTGCCGGATACGAAGCGCTATCATTCCACTAGCGGCTAGCAATCCCGCGGTCCGCATTATGGGGGCGGTCTAGTGGTCATCCATCTTTTGTGCAACCTGGTTCATTTGTGTGCCTCGATTTTCTGGACCAATGTGACCATGCCGTCGACAACGACGACAGTGACTGGTCGTCGGAATAGTGTAGTACCAGTAAATTGTTCAAACGTGTAGAGGGCTTCTTTATCTATCAATGCAATCTTTCCATTGTTTCTGCAGGCCTACAGCAGGTTCATGCCTCGGATATTGTAGCGAAGCACCACTATACATGCTATACAAAGAATGCTTTCGATGGGACACATTTCTATATTTAGAGTTTTCCTAAGACCAACACCGTTCTGGTGGTACCACAATCGTCTTAAAAGAACTTCCCTCAAATAGTGTAGTGCTATCGTTACACCGGGGTTGATTTGGGTTGAAACCATTGAAATATATAGCAGCGTGAAACAGGAATATTGCTTCAGTATTGCCCATTTCCGAAATCATGTTTAAATTAATATGAATCAAGATTGCGAGTTCACAAATCGGTTTACGTGATGCAAATTAAGAAAAACATCCATCCTGTTTTGTTATACAGAAATGCTTGCCAGTTGTGTATTTTAATAAAATCATATTTTTCCTCTACAACCATGTTTTTGCACTTTTTGCAGTACAACACGTTTGACTTTCTGCACCCTTTGGACTCATTGACTTATGGACCACAACTCGAAGCGTAATTGTTTACTGTGCTTCAATCCATTCGATTTTTTATCTTTCAAAATAACTGTATAAGGATCTTTTAAGTTAGTCTTGAGACACGTTGAAACATAGAAGCAGGAATATCAGGACAATTACGTGGAATCTGAAACATTTTTTATGGTACAAGAAATATTTCTCTTTCTTTTTCTCTTGCCCAATGACCATTTTCGGTAATGGCTACCCATTACCGGCGTATTACACTATGGCCTTTAGCTCGGACTTCGATCGAATAAATTCGTTCGAATCGAGCTGTCAATTTTCTTACATATTACGTCAAAGTAACCGGACCTTAGGCGAGATATGTATGCAAATTGACATCTCTATTCGAACGGATTTAGTCGATCGAAGTTCGTGCTGAGAGACTCCTATGTCTCCATTTGTTCTTGGATAGTTGAAATTTGAATCCTTGGGGATGCCACTGTGCTCATGGGCCGATTTTCTAGCACGCGTTACCGCATAGTTATTATACACTACATGTAAGTCTATAATGTTACAGTTTCGAATCAACCATTTTGTGTCTAATTTTATCACAACAGCGTTTAACAAATCGCTACAGCAATGCGTGATCAATCAACTACCATTTACCATAATATTTGGCATTTTTTGTCGACATCGTGTTCTAGCGGATATCAAGCGATATTTCCAAAGATGTTGGTGTCTCATTCAAACGAAAACAACCTGCCCAGCATAGCAACACCCCATTTTCAAGTGTAGCCAACAACCTTGAACTTGGGCAACCTGTGTGACAATCTTGGAAACTTAAACAAAATCACACGTCATGTGAACAATCAATTCCGCTTTGATACGAGTGGAAGAAGAAGGGTCCCTTTGAGTATTGTGTGTGATTGAACAACGAGCCGAAGGGTAACGTCATTTTATTCGATGCATGCTACGAGAGATCAAGAAAACTCATTAATCATCCATCCTTGGGGTAATCATGTAAAGGAAAAAGTCATTTGACTCGAAGATACTGTACCGAAAGCGCTGAACATCAGCATTCAAAGAAACGACCCTACAGGAAAAGGACAGGAAGTCTCCGAGTCACATACGTCTCTTATTAAATTATTACAGTTTAATGACATGTATCAAATCGTTTGCGTTTATTCACTGAGACAAGCATACAATATCTGGTATTAGAATCTTATGCTGAACGTGGAGCAGTGGAAATGGTGTAAACGGTATGTGAGTTATTTTTTTTATCAACAAAGTAAAAAATCAACTAGAATCTTTGAACTTAATAGTATCGTTTTCAATTCAGCATAAGTGTCAATAGATAATGCGAACATTCATTTAGTCGTGATTAGTCTGTTGCTCGCCCAAAAGCCTTTAAACAACCCTTGTTGATCCCCTGAAAGCTTCGATTGTCAAGGCAAGGAACTCGATGACTAACTCATACATTAAGATCGATTTTGTCCCCGTTTGGAGAAGGTGATAGAGTGAAATAGTGGATCTAATGGGTTGTGTAAGCATCAATTCTCTACATAAAATTACAATTTTTTTATCATTTTTATTGAAAAAATTATTTGAAAATGATTAATCGATTTTATCGGTAATCGGTTAACTTAACTTTTTGCGTTTGCCTCAGTGGCGGATTTAACGGTGTGCGGACTGAGGGGATACGGGGAGCCCCGAGCTCGCAAGGGACCTCGAATCTCCAGGGTCCAAGTTTGCAAAATTTATAACATAACAAATATTCTATGGAATTCATCAACAAATCCTATTCCTGCAGATCATTGCCGGTAATAAATTGGAACTTACAATGAGGGTAATTTTACTGTATCCTATACAAATTTTTGAAAACGGTACATACCATCTGAAATAAAAATCGTTATTTGTTTTGAGTAAATTGTCTTAAAAGGGGAAGTAAAATAGCATTAGTTTTGGTTTTTGCTATTTTTTATACCTATTTTTTAATATTTTGAAAGATAAAAAGGAAAAGCTATCATTGAACTTGTAGAGAAGTATACAAAAAACTACGAAAATTTATCAGTTTTTATAGCCCCATTCATTTTTCCGCCTAGAGCCCCATAAGTTTAAACCCGTCACTGGTTTGCGTACACAAAAAAGAAGGATTGGAACGGAGAACTATGAATCTTTGTGTAAGCTATTATTTTAGCTATAATAGTACAAGAGATTAAAAATTCCAAACAATTAATTGAAGATCTAATTACTTTGGTATTGGAGAAAACATGTATGGAGAAGATTTTGATAGACAGTGATAATGATTGATTTAAATTTAAATCAGAATCGTGGTCTTCCATATTAAGATAAAGTCATCGTCATTCTATACTCGAGTAATGCGTCACGGTAGGCGTTAGATAGCTGTCAATTAGAAATAAATCTTAAACCGCCTGAGAGCCCATTGTCGATGGGCCGATCCGCCGA
Source organism: Anopheles sinensis (assembly GCA_000441895.2). Taxonomy (NCBI): domain Eukaryota; kingdom Metazoa; phylum Arthropoda; class Insecta; order Diptera; family Culicidae; genus Anopheles; species Anopheles sinensis. Next base: position 677,105 of record KE525262.1, on the reverse strand, counting down.
AATGCATTTTGTAATGGACTTCGTGACAGTTTTGCTTGAGTACTCAGTTAAAAAAAAACTCCTTGGTAAACGGTTCGATGTTTACGATGATGCTGATGATGATGATGATGATGAAAGATGGCGATAAAATGTGCGATGAGTAAGGAATAAATAAAGCATTTATCGTGCTAATTGCTGACATTGTAGAAGGTATTCTCACACGTTGCGGCCAAAGAAGCATATTAACCTGGTTGATTAATCCATCGGTTGATCGGTCAAATTGACGGCACTCGGGCAACGTAGCTGGCTCCTCGGCTATTAAGGAGCTGTTGAACATATCAGCCTCGTAAGCGAAAGGAAGGAAACGAATAAATCAATAACGTGGTTGCTGGAAACTTAATTTATTCAATGCTTGTCTACCACGCAATGTTGACTGTAATATGCGGATTGTGTGAAATAAAGGGAAACATACCTATCTCAAATCATATGGGAGTAAGTAAAAATTTGGTTACAAATAAGTGTTATTAATTTTTCTGCTACACATAAGTTGATATCTGTCTAAAACACATCGGTATTATGCATTTTAAAATCCAGATCATAAAGTTTTAAAAGAGAAAAAACTTATACATAAAGAGTTTTAAAACCTTTTCTTGCCGAAGCCGGGATTGAACCGGAGTCTTATAGATCTTCATTCTAATGCTTTCCCAACTGAGCTATTTTGGCTATTTTTTACAAGCTAAAGATTTGTATTAGTATGTAGGAATGCAAACTTTCAAATCCTTTTTTTTGGTTTTGGTGCCGCATGTAAGGAGGAGCTGTTGCTATAATTATACGGTGCCCAGACTGTAATCTAATAAACAATATCGGACGACCCAACCCTGCTAGCATTTAAAGCCCTTTTTAAAGACAAAACATGGATCCTTAAAATAGAAAAACGGATCAATTCAGAAGAATTTTTGATAAAGAAAGAATAAGAAACATTTGCTCAATGTACATTATCATTGCAAAATACATCTTTGTTCCACTTACAGCTTTCACAAAAATAAACATAATTTATTTGCATTTCTTTACTGCTAGTTAGAGACGGATACTCCAATCAGTCTAGCCCTGTGATAAAAATGATAAAACATAACTTGCTCCCATACATGTAGGTTATCCCGGTAAGATATGACATTTTTTCATACACGTTACGTCCTCCCGATTTTTCATTTTTTGCCTTCTTCCAGGTGCACATTCATCCCATGACCCACGGTAGTCGTGATCGCGAGAGTATATTGAAAAGATAAAGACAGCTCCAGAAACGAAACCATAACCCTGGTATGAAACACTCTAGAACGTCTCGAGCAACTCATTCGGTTGAGCATTATGCTGTGGCTTCCTTAACGACTTCTAAAATCTTGTGTTTCTTGGTGGTTGCTTTACAGGTTATGCGTTCTCACGATTCGATACGCGGGTGAGGATCACTGTTTTTTAACGCATTTTCTCCGTTACTTGTTGCACGCCCCTTCTCGAGCATGGATTTTGACTCCTGAATAATGGGCTCTTGTCCGTTTCCTACACTTGCCTTATGCAGACCCGCAAAAAACACATGAGAAGATTGTATCGAGGCAAATCCTCTGACTTCGTCCCGACGTATGGTCGGAAATGATCGCATGTAACAATCCGTGCCATCGGAAGGGTTAGTTAGTCCATAGAGTGCACTGAAAGCCAACACCAACATGTTCGTCGACGTCGTCATCACACTCTGTTGCTCAGCATACTGAGTCTATATAATTTGAAGTTCAAAGGGGTAATACTCATTATGATTAGCTGAGGTTGGTTAAGTCCTCTGCACGGTTGTTTTTTGTTTTCTCAGTTTCCAATCTCAAGGGTTTAGCTACGTTTGACGAAGTTCTTTGGATGAAGTTTCCGATTTGCAAATTTGTAATAACTAAACAGAAGGACTTTATGAATTCACTATGAGTCGTATAGTGAGCTTTCAAAAATAAAAAGATAGTTATCATGAAGCTTACACTTCAAGAAGTAGAACTGTGTGTAGTACAAAATGTATTATATAATAGTTCTAAATCCAAGCATCACAGCTCAAAGCCTCTATGCGTGTTAATAGACGTTAATGTAAAAAGGAACAACTTTGAATAGCATGAATGAACATATTCTTATCCACTTTTTTTGCTATTTGCATCGCTACGGTCCGTAAATGGTTCAAATTTCTCCTTTGGAATGACTTTTGTGGCCGCGGCATTCGCGGATCCATGAATACAGATCCCATAAATGCCAAAAAAAAAACTCAACCGACCCAGCGAACACATTCTTGTGATGATCTTGTTTTTCAAAGAAAATGTTTATGTGAGGACCAGCCCCAAAGTCACGATTCCGGCATCCTCTGACGATAATTATAATGACAGTTTACGATTTCTGGTGATTCATATTTCCTACTTTTAACCATCTATTCTTATGTTTTGTACATGAGTTTGGTACGAGTGTACAAAGAAGAAGATATTGTTAGTGGTTCGTTTGTTATCCTGCATATCTTCCTGATGAACAGTGCCTGCCAATAGCCTGTTGCGTATTCGATGATTAAAGTATCCATTAAGTTTACTTTCTTAAGAAATTTTTTTTGTTTTGATGGATATAACCTTTGGTATCTGTAAAATAAATGGATTCGTATTTGCAACGAATTTCAGAATATTAATAAAAGTAAATTCAAAACAAATAAAGTAACAGTGTCAGTAAAGTGACAAGACTTATATACCAGGTGAGATGCTAATAATTTACCAGTTTACTTTTGAGGGATTTTAATCGAAATAATTGCCACTTACCGTAATAATTACCCAAACCAGTTAAACTGGAAAAAATTGGAAATATTTTACGTCTTGAACATATTCCACGGCATGGACATTGGATGGCATACAACTGGATTATGTCATGACACAGGACGGCAATAGCCATGGGGGACCTAATAAAATGTTCAACTGAAGATTGTCATAACCTACGCTGAATGCTCTCATAAGTTTAGTGTCATTTTGTTTTAGTGTTATATACATATGAAGATGCAAATTATTTCTATACTATTGAAGTTTGGTTTTGGAAAAGGATTCACAATTTGACAATTTGCAAAATTGAACGGCTACTGCTTCCAAGATCATATTTTTATGATACATGTTTGCTTAAACGATAAACCCATACATTTTCAATGTTTACGCCTAGTAACAAGATAATATTGGTACATATAATAATGGTACATATACATTATGATCAGCAACAGGCTGATAGCTAAGCCACATGAAATAAATAATCCTCTCCTAAACCTTTTAACATGAGACAGGGCCTATCGTTTGATTTCAACTCAACGTAGCATAGCTACCTAGAACCCCAAACTGAACACACTGTTTTGAATGTTTGTAGCTCACTGTAGGGGTTTTTTGGTTTGTAAGTAATCCATTCCCAAATTCGAGACCCACTTTATTTTTGTACGAATTTAGTGTTTTGCCTAGATTAAAGTATGTGCGAATCAAACATTTAACTGTCAAACTCGTAGATCACCTTTTCTGCTTCACTACCGAGAAACAAAATTCCGATAAAGCATCAAGAAAAGTAACTTCTCAGCCGTAGCAGAAAATGTTGTCAGCACAAAACAGCGACCACCCCACGCACACGCAAATTCTATCCCAGAGATTTAACTCAGGAACCCAGCGAACACGTGGCCTTGTCCGAACAAGACGAAAGGGTTTTACCCCTTGGACGAAATCCTCCAGAGGGATACCTATTTTCCAGATCGAAGATTGATTGGGCGCCGGAAAAACCTTCCCGCTTTCCATTGCCAAAGCAATCGTAACGAGCATTACAAGCGTTGCTTGTGGCATTTGTGGGAGGAATCAGCGAAGTGAAAAGATCCGTGAAAAATCCTTGGTTTGGAATTTTCAAAGGCTATCCCCATCTACCGTTGATCAGTACCCAAATCGGTCAACACTCGTGTAGCCTTGATGCGAAGAATGTGAGGATTTTGCCAAGGGATTATTTATCATGCCGGACATATGTTACGGAGAAAAGGGTTCGTTTCTAGAAATGGTTTTACACCTTTTCGGAGTGATGTGCAACTCGGTCCCACTTTTTCACAACTTTTTTTCGATTATGTACATTTGATACCGTTTAAAGCACATTTCAACTGATGAAGGCCAAAATTTCGATGAACTGCCATAGAAGTCACGTTCCCTTGTATATCTGATAAGATGAAAAAAAGTGTCGGAGCCGATCCAGGTTAGCCTTGTAGGGCGCTAAATGCAGTGTAAAGGGATCCCTCTAAATTAACCGTTAGAAAAGTGGGAAATTATTTAAAGGAAAGAGGAATAAGAAACTCAAAACAGAACGTCGGATTGACAGTAGTGCGGTCAAGACTGTCCACCAGATTCTGATTACTTCACTTCCTTCAACATCTAGGACGTGACCATGAGCAATGGTATCAGAAACTTCTTCAAATAGAGTATCACGCAACCATTACAGAAGCAACACTGGGCACCAACATAGGAACATCTCGTGCCCCATCTGATGCCGTGATCGCGGAATTGCAGTACAATGATTACATTCATATAAGACTTACATTTTTCCGCAAAATTTCAATTATCCTGCTGTGGAATTACCTTACTTCTTGCGGTTTACTTGGGATGCCTTTGTTTAACGTAATTATGCGCGCGCTTCACGGCAAACTTTAATCAACATACTTCACTCAACCTCTCGACATTAGTGCTTTGAGAAAAGCACAACATCAAAATATAAATGTTTCATATTTATTCGAGTTTATTTGTAACATACTCCGCGAATCTAAACATATCAACTGATATAATATTTAATGTATATTTCAATTTAGCCAAACTAAATCTAGACCTCACCCCAAGAACTAATTCAAAATAATAAAAATAGTCAAGCAAATTGGACTTTTAAAAAAAAAATAATTATGTAATTTATTGTTATTTATTGTAATGATTGCGATGTAATTAACTATTGTACTCCTGAAATACAGAGTAAACCGGGCCTTGGCATCCTTTCTTATCGTCACAATGTAAATACCTTCGTGAGTCGTGGTAAAGCAAGCGAGCATTGCTTTTGGCGCCAATCTACATTTCACATATTGTTTCATGTAAGGTAAGTGCTCTTCTTTTTTCTTTCTTTCTTAAAAAATAATTTACAGTGTATAAACATATACACTGTTTTTTCCAAGTTTTCCAAGTACGATCACCACTAAAGCAACACGATACCATCATTATAAGAACCATTCCACAATTAAAGGAACAACCGGCTAGGAAGAAATTAACGCTTTTTTTCGTGTATTTTTCAGGATAAACGGTGAAAGATAGATGAGTAGATGTTTTCCAGAAGAATAAAGGTGTTTCGATCGTAATAGGTTTACAGTTACCCTAATTAAGGAAATAATAAAGAAAATAAAAAGAATACCGAAGATAAATTTTACTGAACATGTAACTTGTTGAAAAAAATTAAATCTTTTTTTCATATTTGCTATGATTGACATAAACGTCCTTACTTGTTACTTGTAAAGTGTTGATTTGCAGTGCTTATTTGAAAACTGACTATTTTAAACTGACGTAATAAACACTATTTAATAAAAAAAATGGTGTCAACTAATTCTTCTTTAAACTTATTTATTATTGCAAAACTATTCATCTTCAAGTTAGCTTATTTGTTAGTATCCAAGAACCACTATCAAATCGATAAAAATAACACTTCTCCGTTGGGTGAGCCGCCAATAAATAACTCCAACACCAGGAACGACCCCAATTACTCAAATCGAGCATTTAAGGGTTGATTCCGTTTGACGGGTACTTTCCCTGCTAAGATGATTCCTGAATTGACCACCACCCGATAGATGGTCTGCTGAAGGGGTGCGGCAATCCCTTAAGAATGGACATAACTGTACTATATCTTTTCTATCCATTGGAACAGAAGGGGGAGAAGTTTCCCTAAGAAAATTAGCTAAAGATTGAATATCAAGTAGCTATAAATCGTTCAAGCGTCTTGTTGTCCTCAGGTCAAGGCAAAACATAGGTTAAGGGTAGAAGTATGTAACAAAATAACAAGTAGACCCTTTTGTTTCAGATGCTAGAACTAGAAAAAAAGCATGAAGGGGTTGAGAAAATTAAAAATAAATTATTTACCACTTTTAAAAAGACGGTGGTGACGATGACTTAAGAGCACTATTCGGTTTGATAAAAATAAAACAATTAACACATCTCAGGCATTTCCGTTTGCCTCCAAATAAAATAAATAATGTTATAGTTCGATGCTAGAATCTGCATGACTATTTTGTTTGTTGTTATAACTAAATAACTCGGTACACTATTACTTAACCAAATTCACGCTAGAAAATGTATAAAACGAAATAATCGTCTAAAAGAGTGTTGTTAGAATGCATCTGAAAACTCTTTGTAGAAAGAGCTGCTGTGAATTTTACACATTTCCACAACTTTAAGTGCGATATACGAGACTTTTATAAATAGTAATTTCGCATATTCATCAAGAGCTTTACAAATCGTGCTAAAACGTAGTGAAAGGTCTATCAACAATTTTTATATTCAAAATTTGTACAGCGCGTGCCAGTATTATTACATCCTTTTGGAGATGCTCCATTTGGAAACGTTTGTGCTGATTCATGATTTCTTGATTTGATCCATTCTCAAGTATACGTAAACATAAATACAGTTGCTGGTTCCCGCAGAACGCTAATGTTTAGCACCGAACGCTACTATTGCGTATATAGAGTTTTCGAGTATTGCAGAATTCCTCTGTCATATCATCCGTTTATCTTTTCTTTTATAATGCTTAGTTTCAAAGTTGCGTGATGAGATGAGGCAATAAACCCTAATATTTATTATAGCACGAGAAGCATGCTTTCTTCAAATTGACTTTAATCGTGGTAATCGTGGAAAAGGTCGGCTTTGAAGTACAATTTTCATTTCGCATGATAAGAAAATTGTACCCAAACGGGATTCGAGCTCCAACCGTCTGGCACCAGATCCAAACATTCATACCACTAGACCTTTTGTAAATGACGATTACGGGGGGAAATTAAAGAGATATATGTCTCTGTAAGCCGGTTAGAAAATCGACCCATGAGCCCCGATTACCTCGACTGCGTGTGTTCGAATCCCAAGCGAGACCGGACGCTCCACTGTACATTTTTCTTTGTTTTAAAACCGAAGTTACAAAATATGCTCAAATTTTAACAATTGCATTACATTTATGTGAAAAAAATCGTGTAAAAAAATATTGATAACCGTCAAAAAAAATTTCCCACTCCAAATTTGAATCCCAAATGAAGCCCACTCCTCGTTGCATCGTCACCATATTTTTCCACAGTTGCGCCTTGAAGGTATGCAACGGGTGGTATTGATGAATTCAGTTTGAATTTTTGAATCGTTGAATTACCATTAGGAGTAGAAACGGTGAGATTTAAAGGTTTTAACTATTCTAGATAGACAGTATAATCCGTTGAATTTGACTGAAAAATTAGTTTGAAACAGCGCCGCGCCCGCAGCGAGCGCAACTTGCGGACTGCGCTAGGTCTACAGAAAATGGGAGTTTGTTATAAATTTGTGAAATAAGAGAGGCCCGTGGGCCCCCCTCACACCGCATCTCTAGGTTGATTGCGTAGCCAAATTTTCATAAACTCATTCTAATAATGCTTCAGGGAGTTGATGTTATCCATCCTGTCAAGTATAACCAAAATATTTTATTTAACAGCATTGAATTATACCGCCGACATTTAAACGATGCCGGTACCGGTAAATTCACAAAACTGTATTTATATCACCTATTGCATACTTAGCGGATGTACCTAAATCCGCTCACAAATGGTGTAGCCACAACAATGATTTCGGCTATGGGGGCTTCATTTGGTATTTAACCCGAAATCGCATACAGTCGGACGTCGATTATCCGGGGCCGGATTAACCGGGGGGCGGATTATCCGGGGGTCTGGCAACTGACAACTGCACAATCGTTTTGAAATATTTCAGTGAATATCAGGTTGCTTCACAAATTGAATTGAATAATTGAATTGAACATAACAATAAAAATCTCTATTAAAAAATTATTCAAACATTTTTGATGATTAATCAACCAATTGGGATACATATTACCATATATATAGGCATTATGTAAAATTCCCTAGACACAAACCAGACATTTTCAACGTATTTTTACATATGTTCGATTATCCGTGGAATTCGATTATCCGGGGCCTTCAGGTCCCGACACCCCCGGATAATCGACGTCCGACTGTATATCGAATATAGCGTACTGCGGGGACCAACTGTACACGCTGAGGATGTTTAGCAGAGGGAGCATTATGAAATTGAGGGAGTCTAAATATTGTTGCAATTATATTGCGACTATACGTTTCTAAGCAGTTGGAACCCTTGCAAATATCCAGCATAAAATAAAGGAGTAAAATACGTTACCGCGCAAAACTGTGTTCCGTTTCCGTTTAAAATTTTCCATTTTTGACAGTTTCCTGTAAACAATGGTTGTAGAAACGTCAATCGCATGAACGAGTTCATTTGGCATTTGAGTTCATTTGCTAAAATGTTATTGCCAAACATTATATTTATCAAAAAGGTAAACAATGTCAATCAAAAAGATAAACGAAATTTTACGGCGTAATTTGTCCCGTGTCATTTAAAGAAAAGTCTGGAAAGATTTTTGCAATGTTCTCTTGACCAGTGGATTTAAAGCTTATGCCTACAGTTTAACATCATCATCTCCTCTTCAGTTCGGATATCTCAGCTCAAAACATCCCCGACCCGGGTACACAAAGTTGTTAACAATTTAATAGGAGTAATAGGTAAATATTTGCTCATGCTTAAATATGTTTTCCTTGAACAGGTACTAAAGCTGTTTTCTAGTTGTATTGGGAACATGGCACAGAAAAAGTAATATCCGGGGTAATTTCTTTGTGTAGGGTACATTAGATGAAAAGTGGAAGTCAACCTGGGAAAGTTATAGACAATCCCGTCCAAGCCGATTAAACCACACCTCTCTTTAAAGTTAAAAGAGAAATTCTATTTCTTTTCTCTTGAATATCTGCACTGACGAAATGATGATCTCTCAGAGGGAAGGCATATATTTATAAATATCACCCTCAACTCATGCGTAGCATACTGCTGCGCATCCAACGCTTCCACACTAAAGCCGGGCAAAAATAACCAAAACAGGTAAAGCAAGTCTGTATCATTACTATTTCGCTTCCTTTTTCAAACAGTAGCACACTGACATTGGTTGAAGATGGAAGCAGCAAACAGTAGTGCCAAATTGGCAAAAGACGACGTCCTGACGGCTTCGATCAGCTCTGAAGATTCCGATAGTTGGACTTTGCTTGGAAAGAATGCAGATCAACTGGACAAAGAACCCAGTGGCGTGGAGATTTTGAAAACGGAAAGCGAAGAAGTAGTGCCAGTACACTCTGATCGGAAACAGCGACACGATAGTCAACGGAGCAACGAGTAAGTGGAGACTTTCCGTATGATAAATTTAGAACATTGCCATTGCCGCATATTGCTTATTAAAAAGACGAGTTCATCACGACATTTCTAACCGATTTCATTGAAAACATATGCTTATTTTTTACAGTTCGCAACTTGATGAATCTTCCGGCGGAATCAGTATCATAAGTGAGAGTGATACGGCCTGTTGCGAAAAACTACTGGTAACTGAAGAGCTGAAAGATGAGTGCGTTACAGGCACGGTTCATTTTAAGGAGAAGATCAATTTAAATTTGGCTGATTATGAACCACCGACACCACCGTTCACACCACAAGAGGGTAAATTACATGGAGAAGATCAAGTGATTGACAATCTACTTCAGATACAACCTACAAGTAAAGACGATTCACTCGAAACGATTGAATCCGTGGTAGAACATCGGCTACCAGTTACAGCGAATTTCTCCAGTTGGATCGTATTCAGTGTTCTTGCTACGGCCATGGCAGCGGTTATTTTGGTAACGCAATGCGCCTGCAACATCGAGTGGAAGAAATTAACTTTGAGCACGAAAAGCGCATCTCCGAACTGGAAATGGAAAACAACATACTAAAAAATGAAATGAACAAATTGCGCCATCTCTACACGCGCTCTGAGTTGGACGAACAAGTTCAGCGGGCTGAATTTGAGTGGATGGAAACGTTGAACCAACAACAGGCAGAGGCACCAGCAGAAACTGATCAACCGGAGACACCAGCAGCGCAACAACAGCCACCTATTCGAAGAGTTCCACCGCAGGACTCTGGCGTTAAAAGGAAGGTAGTATGGTCGGGAGATGAGGAAGAACCGATGCTGATTGTGGACAAAGACTACATTTTGCCTGCATTTTGTTACAACCAAGATCAAGCAGTGCAGGACGATCTTTTCTTTGAATACAGCGCAAAATATTGTGACGTGAGAAAACGCAAAATTGAAGCTAAACAGAAAAAATCAGAATTCGAAGCGAAGCGTCAACCAAAGAAAGAGAATTATAACAAATTCATCCAACAGGTGCCTACGGATACAGCAGAAGACGGTGCTTCATTTGGGCCCGGTAAAATGGCATCACCTTTTAACATAGACTACAAGAAGGCTTTCGATGCTATTAAATCGGAAGGAAGCGTTATTGTAGAAGCTTTGGGAAACATTTTAGATTTGTCACCAGATCCGGAAGAAATATTCAAATCCAAGGTAGTTGACACCCCAAAACCGATTGAAGAGGCATCCTCCCTGAGTGAAAAACCAATTGAGAACGACCCTAATGGCAAGTCTTCTAACCAACGGATGGAACGGGAAAATAGTGAAGAAAACTTCCATAAGAACGGCAAGAAAGATCATCAAAACGATTGGAAAGGAGATGATAGACATCATGAAAAAAATTCGCAAAAGGAAAGTCATAAGTTTCAAAAGAGTTCTCAGAAACAACCGAGCCAACAACTACGCCAAGAGAATTATTTTCCAAAACATTCTCAAGGTGAGGGTGCCAATAACGGTGATAGCAATGAGGAAAGGGAAGATGCTCATCATAAGCTGCATTTTGACGCACGTTATAAGGAATACGATCAAAAGTTCAACGGTGCTCCCCAAGAGGGTAGTGGCAAACGACAAAAACCACATCATTCTAGTGCAGGTTCCTCTGAATACGACCAAAAGTTCAGTGGAGACCAAGAGAGTAGTGGAAAACGACAAAAAACAGATCATTTTAGTGAAGATTCTCCCAAACATCACAAACAATATTACGATCAACAGAAGCACAGTGAATGGGCTGAGAAACGATACAAAGGAAGGGAAGAGTATCGACAGAAAGGTGAACAGAAGGATGGTGAATGGCATGATAAGCGACCTAAGGGAAGGGAAGAATATCGCCGGAAAGATGCACAGCAACCAGGAGAGTGGCATTATAAGCGATACAAGGGAAGGGAAGCTTATCGTCAAAACAGCGAACAGAACAGCGGAGAATGGCATGACAAGCGGCACAAAGGAAGAGAAGAATACCGCCAATACGGAGACAGGCATGGACATCGTAAAGGATCCGAAGAGCGCAAATGGCACGATTGATAGGAGTCAAATATGTAAAATTGGCGACTAGACGATCTATGTAACTGGCGCTAGTATGTTAGTTTTAAAAAACCTTTTACTACTTCCTTTAAAGTATAAAAAGGTTATTTGATATGTTTTTACACCTTTTCCTACCCAAAGTAAAATACATTATATGTGATATGATTCGATTCAATTCAAACCAATTTTTTTCAAAGAAAGAACTGGCATGCTCACGGTGTGATACAATTAAACATCACTAGCAACGCGCTAAGATATTTATTCCAGCAACATAACATTTTCAACGGCCGCCTCCAAGGAAGCTGGGTCTCCAACGTTGTACGGCCGGCAGATTGCGTTGTTTTTCCTCCTGCTCCTTTTCGGCCATTTGTTCCGCAAGAAGACGCTGGTTTTCTCGAAACTTTGCCAAAGGGTTGTCGAAAGATTGTAGTACGTCATCACCTCGCGAACGTCTTCGACATCAGTGGTAGCAATCGTTACAAGCATAGCCATTAGGTCAAAGAGTCCAGAATCATCGTCGTTGCCAGTCCAGCGTGGGATGTTGAGTGTATTTTCCGGATGCAGTTTGGTAGAGTTTGGATCCCAGTCAACTACGATTACCTTACTGAGGTCCCTGTTCAAATTGTCCAGATTTTTTACGTGATGACCATCAACAAAGTGAGTGGCGTCTCGGACCAAACGATACATAATGTATCCTCGTGGATCAAGTGCATCTAGAATAGGAAAAACAGTCATTCCTTGGTCCGCAGTAAACACCACAATCTCGTAGTTAGCAGCTAAAGTTTCTAAGAACTTGTCAACTCCCGGTCGTTTTTTGAACCGCCAACCAGTTTGGTAGGTCCAATCAGGATGCACCAGTACATCCTTCATCTCCAAAACCAGTGTGTACGGTGGCTGTGCGTAAGGATATTTCAGCGGATCGGGGAGTAGTTTTTCGCGTGATGGTTCCTGAATCATCTTTTGATAATAGGTCATGGATTTCCACAGCCTTTTAAAGTACTGCTGAAATGTGGGTAACCCCATAAACTCATCCTCGATTATGTTTCCTTCAGCGTCTCGGTCTGGTGCCCCAAATATCCATACAATGTACACACAAAAGGCGGAGACCGAGAATCCGAAAAAGACGAAACCGAATTTCATCCGCTTCCAAGAGGATTCCTTTTCCTTTTTCTCTTCCTCTTCCTCCTTGCGTTGTTTTTCCAGCTGAGCTTCATGTTCTGAGCCTTCGATGGCAGTTTGTGGAAAAAGTTTCGAGAGCAGCTGTGGTGTTGCCACTGTTTGTTGCTGATCGGTCGCGCCCTTCTCGGCTGTGAAAGAAAAGATTAAAAAAGACGTTACACAACTATTCGCTTGGCCGATGAATCGTATCATGGCTGATATGTACAAACTGTCGAGTAGAATCGATTCTGCCGGTTTTGTGAAACTTTGGTAGAAAAACCATACGATCGGGTCCATGTTGTGGAAGACGAACAATTAGACCATGAGTGAGCGGTACTTTGACTTAACCGGTGGATTTGCCCATGAGTGGTGGTACACAACGTATATCTAGATCGGGATTGGCAAATTTGTTTCCATATGCCAAGATTGCACAGGTTTCGGAAAATCATTTTCCTTGTCCCGGATTCCGATCAAAATTCAGCACACTTTATATCAAAGACACAAGTTTCGAGGTTGGTCTTCTAAAACAATGTTTGACAGTCATCGTTCAGAAAGCGCATGCAAACATGTTGCCCAAGATCTGCACAAAATATAGGTTAAACCGTAGTAGTATTTGACACCGACATAGTTGCGGCATGCTTACTTCTGGAATAAGTTGAATTTTTCTGCAATTAGATAGTAAACACAATCTAAATGATTCAGTAAGACAGTTTTATTAACAGATAATCCGATTGGTGCATAGAATTAATGCCAAACTATGAACTACTGCTAGTTTTGAAAATCCAATCTTATCAAAATGTAAATCTCACAAGTTCTAGTATCAGATCAATTGCATTTTCTATCTGGAATAGAGATAGAGTTTCTTTTGCTGATTTTCAAGAGTGTGCAAGATTCTATCACATGCGGTTTTTAAAACTGTCTCGCATCTAAATTTAAACAAAAATGAGCTGTCAAAATCCAATTGCCAAACTACCTCGTAATCTTGCTCTTTGTGGGGCTGATGACATATCGTTCTGACATATTGACTAGTTTGTTCGGAAACGACCATTTCTACGTCGTTTTTCTGAATTGTTTTGATTGTTTCGTAGGTTTTAGGACGACATCTTGGCCAGCCGCCCCAGTAATACCTCTTTCAGTTATCATTTGCAAATAAGTTTCTATAAATGTTATCGGCCGGTAGATGTGTTGACCTATTTTCGTACATTGTCAGGCTAACATTCCGCAACGCTGGCCAGTGGTTTGAGACATGGGCAATAATCTAACGCTGTAAATACATTCCAGCACGTAAGTTTGTGAACGCTGCATAAGCAGTTATTAATCTACGCCTAGAAACTTGCTACGTTCCATTACCGTAAAAGCCCTAATTCAATCTATGTCCGGAAGTGGCATAAAGTTAGGAATCAAAATAGGTGTATGCTCTTTTCTTTACGTGGCATCCGCTCCAGATTATTGTTGTTTACTACAATCATCCGCAATGACAAAAACCTACTGCTGAATAACATTAAGATCACGTTGCGGAAAATTTGTATAGTTTATGTGGGCAGCAAACAACTAATCAACTGGATTTTTTAAGTCAGCCGAAAGGGTGCTCCGCGGATACATCAGATCGTTCTCGTGATAAGTAATCAGCCCACCAAAAAGAATAAAGTGTTTCATCAGAACGTCGAGACTCGGGAGGTGTATGACGGCGTTATCTGGTTCGTGCTCTTGTGGCTTGTGCAAGTGTGTCTATTAAGTGTATTTATTGTTTGCATGCCAACTGAACGAGACAGATCAAGGAGTACAGTTGTCCAGGAAACGAAACAACCAATGTAAGAAGGCTTGAAAGAACAGGCTTGATCTACAAAACCGACTGTGTGACTGTGAAAGGATTGAATAGTGCGCCAAGAAGCGTTATTTTCAATTGAATATCCCGACAAAACGACTACAGTACACAAAAGTTAATAAGATACCCAGAATGGCGCAAGAAATGGTAAGTAGCAACTAAATCGTATTTTTTTTAAATTGGCAGACATCCTTTAGTGGGAGTACGACTCTATTTGTAGAGAGTTTCTGTGATCGATCGACGGTATATTATTGATCCGTGGGCTGCCGTTCGTATTATCGGAAGGTTCCAGGGAAGGGGTAGAGAATAGCTCTGCGAAGGGGTAGAGAATAGACTGCCCAATAGTGTAAGGACACTCGTTCGGCAGCGTGGGTTCAATCCTTCTTCTAGAGAAGATTAAGGTTGCAAAAGAAAAGTATAAGCTTTAAGGTAGTCATGATCGCAGAGTGTTGCAACGCAAAACAAGATGTTGACAATGAAACCCAGAACTAAAGTAGCTAAACAATCAAAGGAATCATATTATGGAGACACTCAACTCTTCTCATCAATGTAAAGTACCTAGGCATTTGCTTGTAAATCAACTATTTATTGGGATCTTTTATCGTCGGCATTAACCATTACTATCGATGTTTGCTGCTTCAGGCGACCGTAGGAGGACAGGTTACACCTGGGATACAAGAATCCGGAACACACTCGATCGTTCCATCACAGCATGCCCGATGAGGAAAATCGCAAGTCAATTTCTCCATATTGAAGTGCAAACCTACCGGACAAATCATTTCACAAGCTCTTCCTGTTTCACAAACGTAGTAGCGGGTACAATCATTCGGATTTTTGAAAATTACTGGCTTAGCAGGATTGACCGATGGGCAGTTGGTATTTGGTACACAATTTAGCGGGCAAGTCGTACATCCGTCATCCCCTGGTGGGGATGGTGCTGGAGGAGCAGGAGCCGGAGGAGCAGGAGCCGGAGGAGCAGGAGCCGGAGGAGCAGGAGCTGGTGGTGCAGGGCTCGGTCCATTGGGAGGGCACGTAACCCCTGGAATGCAGGGATCCGGGTGGCATTCGATGTTCATGTCACAGCATGCTTGATGCGGTCGATCACAAACAAAGAGGTTTCTGTTGAAGTGCAGACCAGCTGGACAATCCATCTCACAAGCCCTGCCGGTATCACAAACATAAAACTTAGTACAGTCTGATTCTTTAGGGATCAGCAAAGGCTTTGGTGGGTTAACGGGTGGACATCTAGCATCAATGATGCAATTTAATGGTCCACATGTTACACCGGGAATGCAGGATTCTTGGGTAAAAACGGACGCCACTGCCAATGTGGCGAATACAATGAGTTGCTTCATTGTTCTGTGCTTTTTCTTTGATACTCTGTCTCTTTGAAATTGGGTCAAATTGTTAAAAAACAAAAATTTACTGACTGGCATGCTGGATCCACCCGAGGTTTTATACCTTCCTTAAACAAATAAATGAAGAATGTTTCCTATGTGCATAAATGATGTTCTTTTCACATTACTACCGATCTATCATCGTTAATGCAATATATGATATCATGAATCATTACCTTAAACTCGTTTTTTTCTGTTGTCACTTCCCTCACTCCCGATGTTGAACATGACGTTCTTATATCTTTTTATCGTGTCTGGGTACATTGTCTGATAATCTTATGATGAAGCAAATGAAATCACTACCTTTCATTGATATTGCTAGAAGGGTGATATATATGTACAACTTTTAAAAATAAACGTTGTACATAAAGATGGATAATTTGAATATTTATTTCAGATGCTATAATTGTTTATAGTATTTTTATAAGTTAATCTTCATTTGATTTCGATCATCTTATTCGATGTAACAAATGGTTTCGGCTATTGGGTACGTGGAAAATGCTTCCTCTCGTGCTAGAGAGGGTTCAGTTTTAGATGGAACTCGAACTCACGTCACAGAGGAAGTGCCGCACCAGGCATAATCCCGGCGTTGATCAATACTGTTTTTATTTTAAATTGTTCTTGAAAGTAATATCATAACGATTGAAATCAAATTACACCTTTAGATGAGCTACTAGTTTTTTTCAGTACCGCAGTTATGGTAACGTATGATTCATTTTATTGTTATGCTTCTTATTTAAACAAAACATGTATATTATATTGAGTTCTTCAGTTTAAAAGCAATTTTTCTCATGTTTATCGTCACACGGGTTATCGTTGTTCCAGTTTGGTCTTTTTAACGTTACTTTGATGATAACCAGTAGCCTAATACTTGTGATATGCATGGAAAAAACGTGATAGCATAAAATGCAGAAACCGTTCCGTAAAAACTATAGTTTGCTATCAAACTAAATTCTCACCCAAATTTATTGTAAAGAAATACAAGTTATTTCTAAAACAAACTTGATTATTGTTCAATTTTCGAACCCTCAAGCGTTTGCAAACATGACATGATGGGTTAAAAAGAAGGGCATATGTTGCGCCCTCATTTCTATTCTCTTTTCCTGCTTCTGATGTATGCTACTCTTTGATGCTCAAGCTCTCTCTTTCTTTTTTGCTCCACGTACAAACCCGTCATGATGCACAGCAGCTTGCACTCGATCTCTATCGTTCGTACGTGTAGCGATCGTTGTTGTCTTATGCTTTGAGTTTTCCAGTTGATCGTGTTTGGCGAGATGATGATTGATGTAGTAGTGTAGTGGTGTTGCATGCAACCGACCGAGTCTGGGCATAGTTTGGAGCATAAGCAACAGCAGCAATTCAGCAGTGAAAGAAGAAAGTCATTTCTTCTCAGTCAGTGCCTGGTCGGAGGTGTACGCGAGTCGAGTGTTTGACGCGTGTCTCGACGCTAGTTCGTACTAGGAATTATTTCTTCCTTCCAGATTGGTTGAAGATGTTTCCGGTGACAGATAGGTTAAAAGCATTTTATGTAGTGGAACTTCCGAGATGTCTTATCCTGTTTTGAGATTCGCAAAACCCCTTGGGGTCCTTTTGATTGTAGCAGCATTCGATCTTCAATGACGACGGCTTCAAGCATCTCGGACTGGTGTGTGTGAGTTTTTCAAGACACCATTGCAGATTGTCTTGAGCAGCAGTGTTCCGTTACACAGCCGTTATTCAAGAAGCGGCAGTGTCGAGCCGCTGACCTTACAGGTCTGCTTTGCTCAGACGCTGATACTTAAAGGAACCAGTCAGAAGAAATGGAGTAAAATGTGAAAGTGAATCGTCTCAGCCACTGTGATTGTACGTTGCTCGTGTGATGGTGTTTCTGTGATGTTAAATCTTGTTTAAATGAATTAGTTCCCACTTTCTACCAAAATTGAGCACACCTCAAATTCACCATGCAATAACATACTTAGCATTAACATAGTGGGCGCATGTGCTATCGGAAAATTTTTCCAATTGTGTTCTCGATCAACTACTTTGGGGGTTGCCAGCAGAAAACATAGCTGTGATAATGAAGCAGAAAAACAAAATAACGGTCTTAGATCTCATACTTCTGTGGGCCTTAAAGGTAGCGTTGATGTGCATATTTATTCCTTTACTTAGTATTAAGTTTAAGAATCATTCCAAAATGTGCTTTTGTTTAGTTAAGCATGTTTAGCTAAACCAATTTTATTGCAGATATTTATGGAATAGCTTGTGTGGGATACGATTAGTTTTCATATTTCATTCTCTTACACATAAGTAACGCTCTCTTTACTCTGTATGGATGAAAAGCGATGGATTAGAAGCTTTTCATGATGGAAAAAAGTAACTAAAATGAATGTTAATAGAAAGGCAGATGTTAATGACATTAATATCATCCTCCAATTACTCTAATAGAATGAACAGTGGGGACAGGAATTGACAAGAAACATAGAACTCGTTTCATGTATATCATAGGCACTTTAAAACACAGAAATTTTAAAAAATTCCTCATAACTTTGTTATCAATTTACCCTTTTCAGTTAAAATAAAGCACTAAACGAACTCGTGAATATTTCTAAGTAAGCTAGTTCTCTATTGTTGTTTGAGCAATATAATGAACAGAATTGTTTGATTGCAATTTCGTTTGGATAATAAGAACTAGGCGATAACAGTTTTTTATGTAAATACTTTCTTCTTTACTCATACTTCATTTAAAATGCAATTTGCATGACAGAAGATTCGCACATAGACTTATAAACGGAAGCCTTGAGAAGGTTTTGTAAACGTAGGAAAATTGGAAATCTTTGGGCCCGACCCCGCTTTTACGGCGCTATCACAGTCCCATTAGGTGACATAAAACGGGGCCAGCTTGTAATCATGATAAAATAGAGTGGGTCATTCACCATCAAGTACTTTGGTAAACATCTGAACAATAAGTATTGTTTACGTACTTTTTCAAGAGAACCGGTTTGAAAAACCTTAAGTTTCACTAAAGATAAAAGCAAATAATTTCATTTAACATTCAGTTTATCGATATACTAGGCCCAATGTCCACTGGGAACCTGTTTCCAGCAAGTTTGCGACGCAAACAGCCACGATCTATATTCAACTATATAGCCTATTTGACCTATTTATCTGTTCATTTATTTAAATGAAGCCGCATCATAAGTGTGGCCGTACACATAGCAAAGACCTCGCTGAACAAACCAATCCAGGCGAGCATTAGAGAGAATCGACTCACAACAACTATACGCAGACACGATCGCGATCTCCCAGCATCCTAACTCCAGGAAATGCATTTGGACGGATGCATTTGTAAGTGTACGGTTTTTTTTGCTGCTCGTGTGCGATCTTTGGCAGTGGAACGGATACACTTGTTGGTTGGTTCGCGATTCGGAACAGAACCTGATTTTCTCGTTCATTTATCGATGATTGCGTTTCCATCCCGGAAAAGCAGCTCTTACGGACTCCATCGATCGGCAGCTTTTCCATAGCCTGTTTTCGCACAATTGGCGGAGAAAGAGTGGGGTAAATGATAGAGTTGAAGGAACCGGCCGGTACTTTGGGTACGTTCCCTGACCTGGACGTACGTTGAACGGACAATGTAGGAACGGTTTTTGGTTCGATTTCACCGTTGCTGCGTGGATCTCGGAAATCTACCAGTTAGCATATTCTCATCAAATATCAGCTACAGTTACAGATGAAGTTAATCGTTGTTATTGGGATTTTTGCTCAATATTTTTTCGGTATTTACAGCCTGCTAGATTCGATCGATGTGTTCAATAATTTTCATTAGAATCCCAACGAAACGGACGCTCTCCTGTATAAGAGCTATCCACCTACTTAAAGCAAAAAGTCTAGTAAGCCCTTGATAAGCAGGCATGACCGAAGGTAATTTTTATGTAAAAGTAAAAAAAGGAGTACAAATTTATAAATAAAAGGACCTTCGAAAATACTTAATATTTCCCACTTGTACATCGCATTTTAAGTGGGTATTAAAGTTTCCGTAGATCTTTTGATATTTCTATCCCAATCGAAGAAACAAAACGTTAATACATCAGGTCATGAAACAGGATAAAACAATTTAAATTTGGTGGGTTTGGACGCTTGGAGATAAACGAACACCATCAGCATCTTTGAGCGCGATGCGTGATGTTTTTACCACAATTGTCCCTCTTATTATTGCGACTGTTGCAGGTTTTAGCGTAACCAGCCCATCCCATTTCTTATTCTCCATTTCTTACTCCGTTCACAAAATTGACCAACTATAAAATATACCAAAGCGCTGAAGAAAGAAAGTATGTTAACCGTTCCGGATGAAGGTGTTACGCTCACATAAAACTTCTCCAAGTGGTACATGTTTTTTTGCTTTTCTTATCGGGAAATGGCGTGGCACATTGGGCAAATACTTCGATCCTGTCTTAATAAAAAACTACCAAAAATTCTTGTTTGAAAATCGGCTGCTGAATTTCTATCAATCCGTGATTTCCGGAAAGATTTTTCAATATTTGTTGATAATCATTTAAATACAAAATAAAATTCTAAGACCTAAAACAACTGTTATACAAAACAAAACAATGTAATTAGAACCTTATATTCGGTAATACGATGGGAAAGATCGCTCAAATTTCAGCCAAATGTTCTTATAAATGTATAATTAATTTCTTTACAGGCAGTAAAGCAGTTTATAGATCGGGTCAACAGCTCTAACAACGACCCGAACCGAAAGGTGGTCACACCAGCAATTGCAACGCGCTTTCTGCTGGCCCGCAAATATGACATTGCACGGGCGATGGCGCTGTATGAGCAACACGAATTGATACGTCAGCGAGAAGGACTGTACGGTTTCGATCCGATGGTTGACCCGCTGCGATCGGAGTTGGAAACTGGGAAATTTACGATCCTGGTAAGATTTATTATTTCGATTTATCATTTGAAACTTATCCGCAATAATGAATTAAATAATATGGTCCTAGAGTCAACTATTCCAATAAGTAATCAGTTTGTTTTGAAAAAGAGTCGACACTAGCGCATCATCCAACGGGTTTTGAGGAGAAAGCTTTGCAGTACGATCGACCACGATCGCGGCGCCACTTTCGCATATTTCGTCTTGGCACTCTGGGCGGCAACAATGTGTTCGCTATTCCTCATACCTTTGTCAGTGCATGTAGGACTCACACTCTTATGGACCTAAGACGTTTTCGTGTTACGTGCGAATACGCCTGGTCGAATATCTTTTTGTAATGCTTAACTCTCGAGTTGACGGCATTGAGAATTCAAATGGGTAGAAAACAGAAACCGAATAATTGTGCACCAAAAAAGTCTTCCGATTCAGCAGAACCTTCTTCACGTTCGTAGGCCTCCCCATTCCATGCTTTCCTTCCGGGCCGGATATCAAACATCCGTTTTAATTCGATGACGGATCGTGAAGTGTCTTTTTGTACGGGGGCGTTTGCGTGGAAGATGTAGTCGTAGATACGTGTAGATTCGTTAGTGAATCAATCGATCGTTCGCTTGAACTTTACCTAACTGATTACTTGAATGAGTTGCTCGCTAGTTACATTCAATTATTTGGTTTTTCATTTATTCCATCTGTAACGTAGGGTTTCACAACGACGTACTGCAAAACATATGGTCGTATTGCGGCAAGCTGCTAAGTGGACCTAACCATGTGTGTTTCTAATCTCGTTTTATTGTTTTCTTCCATCTTTCTAGCCTGGACGTGATGCTAGTGGGGCTGCTATCGCGCTGTTTACCGCCAACCTGCATTATCCAATGACGGTCACACACAAAACCACCTTGCAGGGTGTTGTATATCAGCTCGACGTGGCGTTACAAAATACTGATACTCAAAAAGCCGGCCTGGTGTTCATCTATGACATGAGCACGTCCAAATACTCCAACTTCGACTATGATCTCTCTCAGAAAATTCTTACATTGTTGAAGGTAAGTTATCGATGTGTTTTGGATGCCCTTGAATGCAATCTGTCCTTGGACGTATGCCCAGGGTATATTCTTCTTCTTCTTCTTCTACTTCTTCTTCTTGGCGTAACGACCTCTTGGTCATGCCTGCCCCCTGAAGGGCTTTCGAAACTTTTTTTTCTCTTATGTACGTGGATAGTCACTCCTCTCGTACAGGGGAGGGTGCGGTCCGGATGGGATTCGTACCCACGCCGTCGAGGTCATGGGCCGTGTTTCTAACCGGCGCTACCAATCGGCTGTCGCGGACCCCCCCGGACGCAGTTATAGACTAAAATTTTGGCAAAAAGATAATATTATGACCCTCATTGTACATGCTTCTCTTCAGTAATATTAGCATGGAGAAGTGTATGACGTTCCTTCAGCGGCCTTCATATCACACACATAAAATTGAACTTTTAATATCAAAGACATGTGTTTACGCCAATGCGCTGAGTTTCATACTGCACAATCCGGTGGACAGGCAGGGCCAAACTTGGTTAGGTTAGGTGAAGGATTATAGAGGCTTTGAGCCGTTAGGCCTCTTTCGCCTGTGGTCAAACTTGGTGTGATCGTCTTTCATCCGTGTTCCCATATAAATCGTACTTGGATGCGTCATTATATTCATCTGTAATGTACATGCGAATTTGCGCAATGGCGAAAAGTGTTAGATGTTCGATTGAACGATTTAACCACGCGGTTCTTTGAGTCGCTGTCATACTGGCTAGCGCGCATGTGATCATAAACAATGCTTGCCAACATACATACACACAGCGGAAATTTGTTCGTTCACGTAATCACGACTATAGTGAACAGATAAACTGTACGCGGCTTAAAATGACAAACGAATAAACAACAACAGGAGCAGCGGGCAGCGTGCTGTTTAAGCGACACGTTACGGATTTCCTGGAAGTCCAAAGAATCGTCGAATGGAGCACCGAACCCATCTTGGGAGAGCCGTATCACCTGTTGCTCAAACACATCGAAACAATCTTAGGCACTGCTACCTCATCGATGTTCCGACGGATTGTGGTGTGAATCAGTCGTCCGCGAATAACCAAACGCTACGGGATACGTAGGGGGTGTCTGTCCGTTAAGTTTTCTCATAGCTTGTTGTTGCTGCGATTGAATCATAGCGCATGGTAAAGCGATTTCTCCGACTACTATGCTCACGGTTGCTACCTGCTATTAGAGCTATCGGACATGTGAGTGCACTGTGTGCGAACTTCTAGACCGGAGATAGAGAACGTGATTGATGGAAATCCGAACTTCGTCAAATGGACTTTAAAACGTGCAAAACAGCATAGTTTAAACACTGATCATATTCCGTTTTGCATTTCACGTTATTAGTGAGTTTATTAGTGAGCAAATAGATAGCAAGCAAAGACAATTTTAGTAGTATCTTACAGCAAATGTTAGTTGCAAGATGTCACTTATATTTTCATTAAACAGAATAAATCCTGACTCATGTAACATTTGTTTATGGACCATTTTATCTTTTGTAACATTTCAATTGAAATGTGATTTAAACGAAATGTACGTTACGAAATCGAACGACGATGTAAAATCACCTGGCCAACGCTTGATGGAAGTCCTGGCTCTATGAATGCCCTTGTTTGTTATTTTTAACGGCCGAATGGGGTATAGCATTGGGCCGACTGTACGCTGAATCACGGATACAGAATTTTCTTCGATGATTGTGTAGTTTTAAAACGATGGCACTTTAGCTACACACAGTGACACACCAGGTATAGGACAGATGGGATCATCAAAAGGAAGTGTGATGATCGATTTGTGGAGCTGAAAAGTGATCAACATATTCTCGCGTTTGCGTTTAAGTCTCGCAAAACTCACCATGTAGAATATTTTGTGCGACTGCTATTCATATTCTTTGAAAGTGTTACTCATCTCATCTACTAAAGCTTGCACGCCATACACTGCAGATTATCATTTCCAAAAAGACAGCTTGCCATGCGACAACGTTTACATACACAAAATGAAAGGAAAATGTACTTTCAATGAAGCCAATTATTTATTGGGCGTAAATGGAATGCTTATGAGTAAATGAGTTGTTTAGGGTTATTATATCAAACTTATAAGTTGTTGAGATATACTCTTACGGCCACATCTTTCGATTTGATGGAGAAAATGATGCTTCGTTGTATTATGCGTACGAAAATGATTGTCGTCGTGTGTGTGTTTGCGAACGATACAGTAAGGATGAACATGAGTTCAATGCGAGTAGAAGGACTTTTCAGTCGTTTGGTCCTGAATCTTTGACTGATTGGTGATGCGTTGTTAACAGCGACATGTGTATGTTTGTATGCATGTATTGATGAAGAACTGTGAATGTGTGTTAGAAAGCGCAAGCGCCTCTCGACACGACATGGTGATATTTCTGGTACTGTGGGGTTGCTTGTTGGATGAAGACGCATGCGCGTTGAATTGTGTTGCCCTGCATAAAGTGCACAAAAAATCACCCACATACAGAGATGATGCATATTTACACGGGAAGCACTAATCAGTATACTTTCACATCGTGCGCGCATACACACCGGGGGCAAACAAATTGCTATGATTTCACAAGGCCTAGAATAACCCTCATAATATTTTGTGAGTAGAAGCTGTGTTACTCCCGAGTAGTAGTTGTCGCTTACACGTCTGGCCACTGTGCGATTTTGTGAAGACGCTAGTGTTTATCTCAGTATTGTATTGCCGAAACAGATCCGTGCAAGACTGAGTCCTTCGTTCTCGGTGGAACGAAACGTTGGATTATGTGACCGCCGCCAGATGAAATTATTATTGCTGATTTTAGCATCTTAGTAAGCGACTGGTTCGATTAGAATTGTGAATTCGGTAGTGCCTTTTGGTGTTATCGATGGCTTAGTTTTTGTTGAAAACAAACTTCGACGTTCCGCCCGTGCATGAGTAGGGTGCCTACCCGACGAGCAAGACCATTATCGATTTTGCGGAAAATGTCATTTCCGTCCAACGTGCTGCACGCTAAAGAAATTGATTATAAATAAAACAAAACACTTTTACCTTTGTGTAGGTGCTAAGTTATCATCAAATCAGAGCCTAACTACTATGCTATTTTCCAAATCAGGCCATTTGTAATTGTTTCATGGTCCCCCATAATTTACATAGCAACGGAGCGACTGAGATTTATCACAGATTATAAGAAAAGATTCGTGAATTGGTACATGTGCTGTGCTGATGCTGTGAAAAGTTGCGTATTGCGTGTTTGCTCTTTGGTGACACTCGTCATAGTTTGCGATAAGAAAATAATTAAGGTGACAAGTTGTACAAAATTAGTGTTTAGTCTTTTGTTGAACGGTACTGCCATGAATTGTTGAAAATTACTAAATTTAGAATTTAGTGTGCAGATTCCTTCCTGGTTTAGTGTGTTTGTATACATATGCATGCGTGGATGTGTGTGTTTGTGTGTTTGTGAAGCAAAATGATCATCGTGAAAAAAACTTAACTTCATGTGAATAAAAAATCAGTATAAAAAAGTACACTATACCAAAGTAGGTGAACTTTGAAAAGCAACATAAGATTATTGTCCTTGTTCAAGGACAGATATTTAAAATAATGCATTCGTGTGCATGTGTTTGATGTCATGAAGTATTTAAAAAACACATGGAAAATCTACTGAATAGCATTGTACGAACAATTGTGCGGTTTTCAAAAAGGATGCGAAGAAATGGCTTTATGCTATGCTCTGGAAGATGGAATTTTGATTTATTGTTATTTGCAATGGAATTTAATTGATTTATTTACCAACAAACACAGTTTCATGGAGCGTATGTTTAGCAAAAATAATTGTTTGGAAAATATTGTAAATAACAACAAAATTGCGGAAAGCTAAACAAGGTTAATGTAGAGGATTGAAAATTACTTTAAATTTCTTTTGTCATTCAAGAATCGATTTGTTTATCGATAGTTGTTTAAAAAATAGCTTAGTTCATTGTATGGAATGCTTATGAATCAAATATATAAATCCGCCTTTGGTAAATACCGAAGTGACAAGGACAAGCAATAAACTTGACCTATTAAGCAAGAAACCGTGCGAGTGTGCTCAGCTCATAGCTAATGCCTTTAAATGAGTCTTATATCAACTGGTTTATTCATCTCACTAAGAGACTGGTAGCCTATTTCGCATGTGTGGTTTCATTCGTCCACTGAAACTGACCTATTTTCTACAGCACAAAGGCCATATACGATTTTGCTCTATTTCATATCATTATATTACAACTGCTGTTATATGTTTGATTCTGGAGAAGGCATAAATTAAAATTATACACTTGCTTTCTGCCAATGACAGGTATGCAGCAAGTCATAGAAAATGTGCTTCCAAAAGATTATTATTATTTTGATTTTGAGTTTTGGCAGAAGCTTAACTTAACAACGCATTATTTTATTCGACTTTCTATCGTAGCGTGTGATTGCTACGTTGAACTTGTCGTTGGCATGATGCCATGCTGTTGCAAGGGGTCGAATCATCATAATACCAAAGCCAACCTTTTTGAGAATCACAATCGGCTTTTCGTTTCCCTTAGATATTTTTCCCATTTTCACCATCCCTTGTAGAACCAACACACTTGTAAACAGATCCTTACGTATGAAGATGGGACGCGCAATTTATGTTTGTATTTGTAGGCATCCTCGGTTCACAGCTGCTTCCTGCCGGTATCATTGCTCGCTGTTCAGCGTGTTTCATAGGTTGAAAAGGCTCTTTCGTGTTCAGGTGTTGATATAGAAAGGGCTTCACAATGTAAAAAATGAGAAGGTCGCAGAAATTCGTTGCAGTTTATTTGCTTTATCTTATAAATGAAGGGATTGTGGAAGCATTGCAATACCTTGCTTCATTTGGTGTAAACATGTAAGGTTTAGTTTGTCCATTGTACAAATAATATGCACAAAGTTAATATAAACATTGATGGCTTACTATAAAAACTGTTCTGAAACGGTCATCTGCTGGATACCAATTTTATTTTTATAATACTGCTTTGGGTATGAACAAATGAAAAGTACAAATTATAAGAAAAAGCATTTAAACCCTTATAGTAGAAATTGATGTTCCATTGAATCGAAATCAAATATACTGAATTATTGTGTTTATTTATTTACAGGGAGGATATCCTGCTCGGCTTAAAAAGGTTCTTATTGTGACAGCACCCTTGTGGTTTAAAGCGCCGTTTAAGATACTTCGTCTGTTCGTCCGGGAGAAGCTACGGGAGCGTGTTTTCACTGTCTCTATTCCTCAGTTAAGCTTACATGTTCCACGCGACTCTCTTCCGGTTCGATTAGGTGGAACACTAGAAGTTGATCATTCCTCATGGTAAGTATCAATTAAACCGGTGAAAGGTGGTTCGCTTAACCTGTCGACGGGTGGTGCAACAGATTGTTTATGGTATAACATGTCCTTATTTAAGAGTCCTATAGGTGTGGTGATACTCTATTTGTATATTCGCGTTCTTTCCAAAATACTGTTTGTTATTGTTTTGGAACTGCAGCTAAGCGTTAGGCAAAAGGGTATCTTTGTTAATCATTCAGCTGTCGAAAATCTTGGGAATTCTGTGACACTGCGCCTTTACTTAAAGTTACGCCCATTTAGCTTTGCTGAATTTGGAATTTCTTTTCCTAAAAAAAATCGACATCTCCTTCCGCAGGATGCACAAATCATACAGTTTCTGGGTGTTGGACTGCGTCATTTATTATGCATGCCAAGTGTAAGGTAAACTGAATTTAACAATTTCCATAACTTTCCATTAATCAATTTTCCAATCGTGCATCAAAACTTCATCGACTTTCATCCCCCTGCATAAAAAGACTTCCACTATATATCCTGAAACAGTTCATTACACAACTTTCTGGCAATGCAGTCGTCATGCAGCTACTTTCACTATGAGCGATACAGCAATTACGTTAGCTGGTTTCACTACGAACACGTTGCTTTGTGTATTGCCGCTCATTCTCAACCACTATTCTGCTTAAACATTGTATTATTTGTGACTATACACCACTGACATGAGAATGTTAGTTCAAACATTCATCTGTTTTGTGTACTTGTATTTCATTACGTTTGAGTCTAAAGTTCGTTAACGTGAGACCAGGCAAAGCGATAAGATGTTTTTCGTTGCATACCATTCGAATGATACGGAGTCGATAACACCGTTGAACATTTGATTTGATAAGGTTACAAAAGCTTATTATTCGTTCCTAATCGCTGCATGAAAGTATTATGTATAAGGTTGTTGTAGATATAAACTTAATACATATTATTTTTTTTAAGTTCTTATTCGTTTACGGATGCGTATGTAACGGATTTGGGTTTATTTACAACTCCATCCACAAGAAACGGAGCAACCATGTATTTGAATTAAAAAAATGGCAAATGTTCCACTGTGTCAATTATTTAAAAACAATATTATAATTTATTTGTGGATATCGGATTAGATATACCTATAAGTAGGGGCCATATACCGGTTTTATTTTTTGATTAAGCATGGTTTAGGCGTGCATCGATTTCATTTCCATCACACGATTACATAGTGGGATATTTGGTACATTTAGCGAGTTGTCTATTGTAAATAATGTACTCACGGAATTTTCAATGTTGTTTTCTTTTCTAGGTTGCTGCATTGTTACAAATCGATGACAAACCGTGAGGAGGAAATAATTGCCGCACCTGGCCAACAGCAAGCACAGCCATCAGGAGCGAACGGGAGCAGTCCCGTTATGGGTAGTGCCGGTATAGCAGCAATCACTGCCGGTACAGCCACTCTGAATACTACGGCGTCTGAGCTGGCCGGCGTGGAATTTGTGGGAGCAAACAATCAACCGACCGTGGAGGATCACATAAACGTAGAGGACATAAGCGACTTAGCGGCAGCAGGCTTAAGTCAGCATCATCGCGTTAACCATGTTGGAAACCATCATCATACGAACAGTACCAATGAAATGTGGACAGAAAACCCCCCGAGCAGTGCTTCGTCCGGTTTCAGCGACGATGACAGCTTGGCTGGCGCGGAAGGTGATCCCAAGACGATTGAGCAGATAGTGCAGATGGTTCGAGAGCGAGGTAAACTTGGACTCACTCAGGAGTATGCCGAAATAAAAGCTCGCGCACCAGATGGAACATTTTCAAACGCAAAGTATGCTCTTCATAATTTTATTACTTGGAAAAACAATAACAACGTGCCGTATGTGGAACATTTCTATTTTTTACAGACTTAGAGACAATCTTGCTAAGAATCGTTACACTGACGTTTTGTGTTACGATCATAGTCGAGTGGTGTTGTCACAGGAAGACGACGATCGCTCAACAGATTACATAAACGCAAACTTTGTCGATGGTTACAAACAAAAAAATGCGTATATCTCTACTCAAGGACCCCTTCCTAAAACTTCGTACGACTTTTGGCGCATGGTTTGGGAGCAGCACTGTTTGCTAATCGTCATGACGACACGGGTAATGGAGCGTGGCCGTGCTAAGTGCGGGCAGTATTGGGAGCCGACCGAGGGCGGAGTAGCTGAGTTCTGTTCCTTTCGAGTGCGGACCATGTCGATAGAAACCAACGAAGACTATACTGTAGTGGAGTTGGAAATAAGAAACACTAAGGTAAGTGAAGTAAAGATTGTAATGACCATTTTTTGAAGTACGTTTCCTTCTTTACCCGCAGACTGATGAGGTAAGGTGCGTATCGCATTGGCAGTTTACCAGTTGGCCTGACTACGGTGTACCATCGTCGGCAAAGGCCATGCTAAACTTCTTACAACGCGCGCGTGAGAAGCAGGCAGAAATGGTACGATCGTTGGGAGATCTATGGGCCGGTCATCCTCGAGGTCCACCAATAGTAGTCCACTGCAGTGCTGGAATCGGACGAACGGGTACCTTCATTACCCTTGACATTTGCATATCGCGCCTTGAAGATGTTGGAACGGCTGATATTAAAGGAACCGTAGAAAAAATTCGCTCTCAGCGTGCATATTCGATCCAGATGCCGGATCAGTACGTCTTTTGTCACATAGCGTTGATCGAATATGCACTTTCCCGTGGAATGCTGCAGTCGTTTGATTGGTCAGAATTTGACGATCGGGACGAGGAATCCGACTAAACGCTACTACGCCAGGACAAGAATATATACATGTGATGAAGAAGACAGTACAGTGGTTGCATAGAGAGAAGGATTATTATCTTTGATTGTACAGTAGATAATTTTTTGTAAATTTCCTGTTTAGATCGGAATGGAAATACGTATCCTTGAGATGTTTGGTTTAATATCTGGTTTAGTTTAATGTCATTTCTGCTTTGCTTTAAAGGAAATACATTTGTACGGAAAGATGAAAATTTCACAACTCAACCGAACATGTTAGATGGCATAATAGGCTAAACTGAGTTTTTTTTTCTTTGGCTGATGGAATTTCTATGAACTATGTTAGTTAGCACATAAGAAAGTATTTTTAACAGGTAATGTGTCAATCGAATAGGTTTATTGTTTCTTCTCCAATAATCATAGAAGATAAGGTTACTGTCATTACCAAAAGCATGAATGGCTTAATTTATTTAAATTCCTAATTTTCATGTAGCCAACGTTACAAACAGATTTCAAAAGCACGTTCATTCGAAAGTGTGGTCCATTTACAATCAAAAGCAGTTTCAGCAATTGTAAATTACTTGAGAATTTCTTTTACTAATTGTAATATTTGGGTTATCGAAAACCCGCTAGCAAGCTGATGGTGGTATGTAAGAAATTATATAAAATAAAATCAAACTGTCCTGTCCAGTGAAATTTGAAAGGAACAACGTAGAACTAGGCTAAGAAAATGTAGGTTGGTGAAGTGAGTGAGCGAAAAGCGAAAAGAGAGAAAAATCAAGTTTATTTTTTCTATTTATTTTAAATTTATTTGAAAGATAAATGGGAGAATATAGAAATATGAAAAACTAGAAAAGAATCGGTATGGATTGTAGCAATTCAGTGTTATTGATAATGAGTGCAGAGTAAAATGAAAACCGAAAAGAAATAAACTGAACCTTGCAAATACTGCCTATTCAGTTTCATCGTTGCTCAGGAGGGGCAGATAATAAATTTCATTGTCATTAATCTAAGCCACTTAAAGTAATCAAAACTCAATTACTCATTCCTTTATCTTCGTTGCTTTCTCTCGAATGCTACGATCATGTTTTACAGAGAGACAGTCGTTTATGACTTGTGGGGATTGTTTCGTTACTTTAAGTTCTTTCCCGTTTAAGAAAAGGCGCAGAAAACACAAATATCCTATCTACAATATACAATTTGTTCATTGTGACTGTAAAGTGAGAATATTGCCGGACGCAGAGTGGCTGAGAAAATCTGATTGAACTCGATAATTGACGATTATTTTTCTTCTCTTTTTGTTCGGGTAAAATGAAATAAATAATCAAAACTGATTACAGTATTAATTTTTTTAAATTTCAATATGCATGTGCCTTATTTATTTGTCGTTATCTCGTGAAGGTTGAATTCAAACTATTTTCAGCTGGGTTAACAATGCATTGGCTGGGCCAGTTGGAACGTTTGGTAGAAAATTACGTGGAGTACGAGTTAATTAATACAAAAAACTGAAAATAAAAATGTTCTAAACCAAGCATGAATTCCAATAAATGTCAAATATAACGTTTAGATAGTTTAGTACAAGCTAGCAAACCACTAGGCACTTAATGTTCTCATTATCATCATTGCCCAAGGGTTGGGGTTAAAAGGTATGCGATGTTCAATGATTTTCAGTTGCAAGCATTTTCAGTCTTTCTGAATATGTAAATGAAATTTTTGTGAATAAAAAAAAGCTGATAAGTTAAACCAATGATATTGTTCTCAGTGTTTGCTAATTTCTAAAATATTGATCCATGTTATTTGGACATTATTTTGTAAACAAAACAGACCAGCGACTGTCAAACTGAATTCAAAATGGCAACCAACAGGTACGAAAGCACCTTCAAAAGTAGCTTCTTTATCTCGAGCCCTCGACACGCCGTAATTCTTTTATCCCGACAGAATTTGTTTCCTCGTATCCGCAAACTCCGACAAAAAGTGAACTGCAAATTGAAAATTGTCAACCGTTCGTTTTGTGTTTTAATGATCAGATATGTGTCGTTAAAATACTATTTGTGAGTGTTTATTTGAGTTGAACTTTGCTCCAATAAGTCGATGTGCATCTGAAAAGTTCGGCGAAATTCTTATGCTGTGATTGCGGGTTTAGTTCATATTGATTTTTTAAGTTTAAATGTTTACGATGCAAGTTGGGCAAGAAAATATGGGATTTTCAATTTCACATAGAGGCGTTAAAACAACGATGGGCAAGTGGTCTATCGTTGCTTTGCAATAAGCACATTTACATCATCGTGACCATTTCACTAGGAGTAAGGAATAAGCTTTCTTTTGTGAAAATGGAGAAACGTTAGAAATAAAGACACTACCTCGGTCTTTCTGATAGAAAGAACATCAAAGCGCGAAAGAATCGATAAAACCATACAACTAATCGAGCCAGTTAGTGCTTGTGCGCGCGTGTGTGAGGAAGAATTACTACTTCTACACCAGAAGTAGGAACTCGAAGTGCACGGAATCCTCTTCCAGGCGATTCGTAAGGGCATCGATTTGTGTAGCATTTCCATGTTTTTTTGAACATGTTTCCAAGTTGAACGGGGATCAAGCAGGAACGTCGAGCACAGAGTAGGTGGTGACCCCTACAGATGGTGTAAACCACGAACGAATGCGCTTGCAGTGCGTGCTGTAACAAAACGGAACAGGCCAGACAAACCGCACCATCACGACGGGAAAGAATGGAAGCAAAAAATGGCAAATCCGGTCCGACAACTATTCCGTCTGTAGTTGGCGGTGGCGGTAGCGGCGGTGGTGTTACGACGGTTAAGAACGGAGTGAAGGAAAACCCGAATGGTCCCAGGGTAGTCACCATCTACAAGACGGAAACCGGTTTCGGATTTAACGTTCGGGGCCAAGTTAGCGAGGGTGGGCAGCTTCGATCAATCAATGGCGAACTGTATGCACCATTGCAGCACGTCAGTGCGGTCTTGGATAACGGAGCTGCCGAACAGGCTGGCATCAAGAAAGGCGACAGGATCCTGGAAGTGTAAGTTTGAGTAATGTTTCTTGCTCTTCTCCATGCGTCAACCCCTTGCTCGGAGAAGGTCGGACTGGCTTTCGCGAGACTAATTTGATTACAAATCACGCCAAGTGTAGCCAAGGTTTGCAAGAGTAATCTCATTTTTTGTTATACGCTTATTTAAAATCTGAGACGAAAAATAAGAGGGTGATTTCCAAATAAGTGGCTAAAAATGGCCTTATATCATCCTATAATCTACAGTAGATAACATGAAAAAGAAACCAATTTATTGTATAAAATACGAATTTACGAGACGAATTGTTGAGGGATTGATAAAGAAGTGGTTACTACACATTGAGAACCGTGATCGTACGCCAAGTACTGTGTTTTTGGACAAGACAGGACAAGAGGGTATTCCTACTTTTTATCTTGTTATTTATTCATTCTACAAAAAATGAGCTCTCCGTTTCTCGTCTCATTTCTTATCTAGCAGCCCGGAAGTGCACATGCTTCAATGTATCGCTTAACACATATGGTTGGAAGGGAGTACTATAGGCGGTTTATATATCGAACGAAGAATCGGAATCTGTTTAACGAAATTAAGCTAGTATCCCGCGCATATGAATAGTAATGTAATTTCAGTGATACTGGAACTTCAGCAATACGATACGAATATTTAATTTTTATTTGTAAAGAATGATAATAGCTGTTTCCCAACTAAACTTTCATATGTCTTCTTCTATTTGTCACCAAAGTTCACAAACAAAAAGGTCACTGTCCTTCGGAGTATAAATCATCTCTAAGTAAATTTAAATACGCAATGTTACTTATCGCAGATTTGGTAGAAACGGGTGCTCTTTCACTGTGTGACGAAAAGGTGCTGTAAGATATTTTAAATGGAGCTCGTCGCAACCATCCCAACAGTTCGTTCAGTAATGCAAGCACTCATGCTTTTAAATGGCATTGAAGTGTAGGATATTGTA
>KE525262.1:608184-643084 GCA_000441895.2 Anopheles sinensis | reverse complement strand
ATAATTATGTTATACTTGTCAACTGAACATATTGTATAATTATCTGAGTATAATATAGAACTGAAAAAGAGGCATGGATCCGTTAGAATCATTTTCATAAAAACATAAAAGAGATAATACGTAAAGGCTCAGCCAGTCATGGCGAAAGAGTATTTTAATTTGAAAACCCAGGAGAATGACTCGCCGTTTAATGCTCTTAACATATGCTACATTTGATAACAATGGTTACGAGAAAACTCAGGTGATTACATAGAGAACGTTCTGTACGATTTGTGTGGGCGGATATTATCAGCGACCGCAAATCAGTCTACGATAGTCCGCCGAGGTTTGCACACATTTGAGTCGCATTTGCTCGACGCGATTGCAAAACTAGAAGGATCACTATCGACTAGTGTGACACTATTGGCTGATTTTCGCCATGCAGCGTAGCTTATTCTCATCGTATTGCGTCGAAAATACAGACGATTGGCTCAAAGCTCAGGGTATTGAATTTTCCTGCGATAGTAGTGACGACGAGCGAGCAGAATCAGTGAAAAATGTTAATAAACAGGAAGAAAACGCAATTCCGATCGCAACCATTAGTGCATTAGTGGCCAGCAAGAGGTATAGTGACTAAAATCGAGAATTGAGTAATTTTTCGATAGTACCTGAAGACGCCGTTCTACTAATAAAAATCTCTCCTCTATGGAGCTAATTAGGATTTTGATAACTTTTTTTCCATAAGATGCTTGCTAAGCTAGCATGGCCCGTACACTCATGGTATTAGCCCCGTAGCGACCTTGTTGCATTGGATGCACTTCCAGCTTAGTTTTCATGTTGCGTGAATACAACGAGCTTATGATAATCACATGAAGAGAGTGTGCACATACCCTCGGTGCTTATTCATTCCCATAGAGCACGTGATGTGCACAATCACACGAACTTCATAAAAAGACACAGTCACACCGCATCCATTTAATATGCGATTGAAGTTTCAAGTATTTTTATACTATTGATTTTATAAAAAAATTGACATGGATTTAATTTTTATCTTTTTAGCAATCATGTAAACGTAGAAGGTGCCACACATAAGCAAGTTGTCGATCTCATCAAATCAGGCGGAGATACTCTAACTTTGACCGTCATATCCGTTACACAACAGGTAAGTTGGAGTGAGGGAGGGGAGGGTACGTTTGTATGGTTGGTGTTTAATTATCACTCATCTTGGCCTGTTTTTATCATTTGAATGCTCTTAGGAAGCGGAACGACTGGAACCAACAGAAGATCCGGGGGGATATTCATACATTGATTACTCTGAGAAGCGTAGTCTACCTATCAGTATTCCAGATTACAACATCATCCATCGGGGTAACGAACGGTACGTCGTATTCAACATTCATATGGCGGGGCGACAACTTTGTTCGCGTCGGTATCGCGAGTTTTCGAACTTACATCAACAGCTCAAGAAAGAGTTCTCTGGGTTCAACTTCCCAAAGATGCCGGGGAAATGGCCGTTCCAGTTGAACGAGCAGCAACTCGACGCACGTCGCCGCGGCTTGGAACAGTATCTAGAAAAGGTCTGCGCGGTCAGGGTGATCGCCGAGAGTGATGCGGTACAGGAATTTCTTACCGACTCCGTGGATGACTTGGCTACTTCACCGGTCGATATAAAGATTATGCTCCCGGACCATGCAGTCGTGACCGTGTCGGTGCGAAAATCAGCCAATGCGCAGCTCGTTTGGGAACAACTTGTGCAAAGGGCCAATTTGACCTCGTACACCCAACAGTACTTTTACTTGTTCGAAATCGTGGAGTACAACTTTGAGCGCAAGCTGCAACCACACGAAATTCCACACCAGCTGTATGTGCAAAACTATAGTACGGCTTCCAGCACGTGCCTGTGCGTGAGACGGTGGCTTTTCTCTATTGAACGAGAAATTTTACTTCCTGCAGGTGAACAAGCTGCGAAGTTTATTTTTTACCAGGTACAGTACGATACATGACTATATAAAAACTGTTTTGTGGAAGATGAAGTCAGTAAATCGGCAATCCTTCCTTTCTTTTCAACAGGCAGTTGACGAAGTGAATAGGAGCAATATTCGGGCAGACGGACGTTTGTACGAACTGAAAGCACTGCAGGACTCTAAGAAAGCTGATGAGTATCTTTCTCTCGCTCGCACCTTGCCGGGCTATGGGGATATCGTTTTCCCTCATTGTGCATGCGACAGTCGTAAGGAAGGCCACGTAGTGCCTGCAGTCGGCATGAAGAGCTTCCGATTGCACGCTTGCCGGGAGGATGGCGCATTCGAAGCGCAAACGGTTGAGTTGCAATGGTCCACTATTTCCCGCTGGGAGAGCGATGAGGAATCGATGGCTTTCTGCTTCCAGTACAGTCGTTCGGACAAACCACCCCGATGGGTGAAAGTGTTTACGCCCTACGTAAGTTTCGTACACAAACTACCAGAAAGGTTCTGCGCGATGAGTCGACTATAAATGATGATACTTTTTCTTTATCATTTCTCTACAGCATGCGTTTTTGGCCGATTGCTTCGATCGAATAATGGAGGAGCGAGCGTGGGATGACACTGGAGAGTAAGAAGGAGATCAACAAGAAATACTTAGCCTGGGCCATATTGTTTTTGCATTCATGTATTGCATTCAACAGCATAGGATGCATGTTGAATGGAAATGGATATTTAAACTGGTTTTGTTTTGAAACAATGGAATGACTAGAACGCACGTATTTTGATGGCGATTAAAATTGCTCGATTGCAGGTGAGATAAAAAAATGGATAATGTCGTTACCGTGCGTCTGATTGAGTAGGCGATGCATAAACTGCAGAACGCTTCTACGCCATCATGCCCAAAGCATGATGAAGAAGAACTTTGTTTATTCGGTAGAAAGGTTGAAGATAAAAAAAAAATAACTGAACTCACGGATGAATCATAGCAATGCTCTTTTCCCTCCCAAACGATAGATTTAAGGCAATTCTGGAAGAAGAACCATACAGTAACTGGGTTCGAAAATGTATTGACAAAGTAAGGCTACACATCGATAACTACAAATCTCTTAACAATAAAACGCTGAGGCATTCCGAGTAGATACACTCTGCAATAAACTGTAATGTCAAGCAAGTTTACATAA
This sequence comes from Anopheles sinensis, assembly GCA_000441895.2. Lineage (NCBI taxonomy): Eukaryota > Metazoa > Arthropoda > Insecta > Diptera > Culicidae > Anopheles > Anopheles sinensis. The sequence goes on along the minus strand of KE525262.1, from coordinate 639,960 downwards.
TAAACAAACGAACAAAGGAAGCAAATCTCGAAACGTGTGTGGCGGACGGTCTCTCTTGTTTTCCCCGATAAAATGAGTTGTACATTGACAGTATTGCGTTAGTTGGAAAACATGCTGTACGCGATTGTTAGAATATTTGTTATTCAAACAATTTAGCGCATAGAAATGAATGCACCTATGAAACAGAAAACCGGTTGCAGTGAATACTTTTATAACATCGTACAGTTGCTATGTTGGTTTGAAAAAAAAAAGCTTAAGAAATCCTCATTTCGCGTTATAATTGTATGTAAATTTATGTGCTTTCTTTTTCATTATGTTGGATTTATAAAGTTTGCTTTCTGTGATACCGTTTCTAATGACATTTTGCATTTATCGTGTGTACGGTATTGTACAATGCATATCATCCCATCTTAAGCAACCAATTGGTGTGGCTCTAGATGTGATAGTTTTTAAAAGAGCTGCCAGCTGATCGTCGTTATGGAAGTGGTCCACTGCATCATACATATATTTAAATAATCAAACCCTACCTTAGACTGCATACCTAATTTATGTAGAACATTACATAGTATTGGCCGAATAGAATAAATTCTAGTAGAGGAGATGGATTTCCGTTAGCAAGATCCAAGCACGCGAACACTGCTTTGTTTTGCTGGAAAGTTTTCCACATAAAATTCATGATTCGTCAATAAACGTTGTTCATTCCGCTATGCTTTCATAATAAGCTGTGTAGTGTAGTGATGCTAGTCTAAACTCTTTTGACAAACTGATACAAAATTGACTTGTAACGATGTATAGCGGCCGTAATAAATGAACATACTACTGGGCCACTTAGATATGTTCCATCAAGTAAAAATGTAAAACAAGAAAAAGAAAGGAATGTCTATATTTGATCCCCCTCAAATTAATAACATCAAGGGAAGCCCAAACCTGAAAAATTATACAAATGCACTTTAACCGAACATCGGCACTCATGCGTATAAATAGGGTATAGCATAAATAGATTTCAGTTTGGACTTCTGTTATCGCGTGGCAATTAACTGTCTTGGTCAATCGTGAAGAAAATAACAAACATTATTAAGTGTTAGAATATATTTTCTATCGAACAGTGCGCAATGAAACGCCACTACCACTGTAAAACGTAGCTGGTTTAGACAAAACACCGAGAAATAATTTCAAAGGTTTACAAATCGTTTATAAAACCGGCACTATATCATTCTGATTGTACGCAAAAGGACCAGTCCTCACCCAGTAAAAGTATTTTTTAACACACTAGCCAGCCGCCGAAATGCTATGTTAGTTAAATCAATTCATTAATAATGAAACCTTTGATGCTACGAAAAGGTATCTTTATAAAGCAAGTGTTGATAATCTGATGTAATTATGCAAAAGTTATACGCAGCCTAGTAAGCAAAAACATAAAAACCGAACAAAGTAATTTATTATATTTGAAAGTGATACTATATAAAGTTTTAAAGGGGATTGTAACAGATATCTCACCAATATATCCTATTTGTTGCAACTGCTGCTATCCGAAATTACGAATTTGTAGTCATTTCATCCAAATCATTTCCATGCAATACTATAGACATTGTGTTTATGTAATGAAATCTTATCTTCTTTTCCCGATCCCGTCACAGCGAATCTTGTTTTACCTTATCGTATAAGTAGTAGTTAATAGCGTTCAATTGTTTAGATATGATAAACAATCAATTCACATTATCATCAAACTGATTGCACATAGGTGTGTTTCAACTCAACAACCGTCATTGACATTGCAGGCGGTTGTGCTGTAGCATTTCAAACTAAGGACTGGTCATAATGGCAATAGCCCGGCGAAACTATCTAGAAACCATCTTGGCACCTTGACTGTGGCCATCGCCGCCATCGGACGGATATATTTGTGGCAGCGTGACACGTTTTCTGTGAGTCTTACGGTTTGAAAAACTGTAGCTTCTGTTGCGATAGCTCCCGTACTGTGATTTAACGGTGTCATCAGTACAACGCGACCATCACTAGCTTTGCGGATTCTTTTCTCTGACATGCTCGAGAGTTATAACTTCTTAGAAGATCTGCGAATGTTCACACGTTCCAGCAAACTGGTGCTAGCAGATTAACGAAAACGTGTTAAAAACCCTATTCGTGCAACGCTTTGCTGGATTAAGTTTACGTTCGAGTTCTAGTAGCGATCGTAGCGGCCTGGAGAAGTGTAATTATTAATTCTGTTGAAAAAGCGCGTTAATCGAAAGGTCGTTAATCGAACAGGCATTTGAAAGTGTAGCTGCAAGGCTGAGCAACGCCCAACAACCAGTTACATGGAAGTGAAATAAAATTTGAAGTTTTATAGATAAGATGAAGATTATCCATCCAATAGGCTGATATCCGGATTTAAAACTAATCGCATTTGTCGCGTCACTTTGTAATCAATATGTCATTTACAGTAATATTGATAAGATAATACTAGCCTTTAATTTTTTTTTCGGGTAGCACCGATATAAACGTGATTTTTCAAGGTTTACGCGTTTTGCGAACTGCAATTTTACTTTAAATCGTTGTTGTATGATATCTCACATACTTGATGCCGTGAAAAATGATACCTTTGATTTGTGGTGGCGGTCACCCAAAACATCGCCTTTAAAGTGGAAAAAAATGTGTCGCGATGTGTTGCCGTGACATTGAGGAGGGTTTCTTACCGTTGATATACAATTTTTTATCGATGGTCGACGAAACCCTCCCCAGGGCTTAGAGCAAATGGTGGTTGATAATGGTTTTCATAATGCATTGGCTTTCTCTTTTTATCGCACAAATGCTTTAGCGCTTCGGTTTGGTATCATTGAAACGGTTCGGAAACAGACAGTCAAATTGAAAGAGCAAATAAATCCACAAACAACATGCACAACGGCGTGTTGCCCCTCAAACAGCATGAAGCGCCTCAGCCGCAAGCGGATCAACAAGGGGGTAAACGTAACCCGATCGAGGAGGAGCAGATTCCTTTTGTCGATTCAGATCACGAAGACGATTGCGGTGGTGATGGTCGACCAACTGCAGCTATCAACAGTAGTTCGCAAGCTAGCTTCGACGACGATACAATGACGGAGAGCCAGGAGAATTTAGCACGGGCCTACATACATCGCAATGCTAGCTCTACACTTGCCGAACGAAGGATGCAAGAAAAGTTGACCGTGTCAATCGGTACCAACGCGTACGAAGGGTAAGAGATCATCTATTTGGCATAAGTGAAGTATTACATAGAATATTAACTGCTATTTGTTAACAGCAATTTGGTTGAGGAAGCGAAGGATGAACCGACCGAGCTTAAATCGATCGATGAAAGATCAAGAGGATTGCGTCGTAATTCCATCTCCCTACCTAGTTTGAACGTAAACGAGCTAGATGCACTTCGTTTGGAGCAGGAAGAATTTACTATACCCGTAGTACTGGTGAGTATCATGTGACCGTCAGCATGTGACGATGTATGAATTATCATGTTGTGCTGTTTAACATAAAAGTTTGTACGACTTCCTTGATCAATCGGATGCGTTATACGGCAGGTCATAATTAACGGTTGTCCGATAAGGGACAGCAATGAGAGAAGCTTAACTCAGCAAACCGTTGAAAAACACTTGGTTTAATATTTAAAGCAAATAAGATTTTTAGTAAGCAATGTGAGGGACTGACATCTTTTGGTGGTGAGATATGGTAATCCAGTGAAGATAATTAAGCAAGTAAACATAATCCAACGCCTATACAGTTATAAAAGTTATTGTGCATTATTGCAACAAACTTCGAATCGATAAAGGTTTCTTGTAATTAAATAAACCATACGGTTCCTTCAACAAATTGTATCGATGTTAGGGTATCTATCGATGGTCAAAGATTATTTTATTTATATAAATTTCAGACACTAACAAAACATTTAAATAGAATTCGATAGCTGAAAACAAAGCAAGTGTAAGGGAACGAAGAGAAGAACAGAAATAATTCAAAACTAAAAATAATTTGACCTCAGTCACAATGGATTTCTATTTCGAACGGAATAATAAATAGCTTATTCTTTTCCACAAGGTCCCCAGTGGTTCTAATGGTCGCAATTTGTAGATAAACACTTTAAAGACGGCTATTACCTCTTAGCTAGGAGTCGCTAATCGAATGACAAAAGCTTCGCGTGTATGTCGTTGCCCGTCTCCAAGGTGGAATAACATTTTCCTAAGTAATTATCTTTCTTCCTATGGAGTTGCACCGTCCATAAACCGTCCCTGCTCTCTCTATAATGCGTGTGAGAAATGAAGTTTTATTCTATGCTGTGCGTTTGTCCCTCTCTTGTAGACCGAGGATGCGTCGAGCACAAGTTCCGTTTCGGAAGGCACTACCGTGACCCCAGTTACACCTGTTACATCGGGTAATGTGAAACCCATGTTGCATTTCAACGATGAAAGCAGCAGCGATGAGGAGGATAGACGACAAACAAAGTAGGTATACTCAATGTTTGATTTAGTGATAAGGATCCACGTTCTCTAAATGATGCCGTAAACCGTGTAGTATATTACACATAAGTCAGTTCAAACTTCTTATCACATGATTGAACAGCTTATAACAGTAGAGAGGCATCAACATTACTGTCGTTCTGATTGTAGTAAAACACTGATCCCTAGGATGACGACGTGTACGAACGTAAATCGTGTGCGATTTTCTATAGCCGCCACAGCTTCGATGAAGTCAATGGCAGTTGTCACGTGCTCAAATAATTTTCAAAAGGCGAGTTCTATCATTTTGCGAATGTGCTGTGCTTTGGCTTGTGATGGTATAAGTGATCGGCAAAGAAGCTCCTTTGAAGATGAGCGCTGTCCTTTTCACACAGTCCGTTGGCTCATAGTTTAAGTAGTAGGTAGCCAGCACGAGGCTGGTCTTTGGATCGTTCAAGCTGCACGATCAAATGATCAGTCAGTGTATCGATGTGATTTAAAGTGATTGCTGGTAAAATTTACCCGTGCCAGGCTAAATTGTTTCCGTTCTTGCAGTGTGGTGGTTATTAATCGATGAAAATATGCAAAACACTCAATCAAGGGACGTAGTCGATCAAGTTACTAAAGATGATCGTAGCATGGACAGTGAAATTAAATCCGATGAATTTACTGCGGAAGTCGATCCGAAATATGCCACTTTTAGCCACTTTGGCCAAACAGGGTAAGAGACATGAGCATCATGATTTGTATATTACGTTCAACACTGTACCAAATCACGTGATTTATGCTACATTGCCATTCTTAAAACCTGATTGAGATGACGTCATTGTTGAAACAATGAATTAAATAATGCATCGGCAACTATCGAGGTTCTTTTCATTGATCTGATTATTCAAAAGCTGTCGACCTTCGTATAAACAGTATTTCCAGGTTTCTACCGTTTACTGCACGCTGCACTTTACGCGGAGAATTCATTTCATCTACACGCAAAGCCGCGGTAGATCTTGTTTTTTAGTGATGAGCGGTTCCATGTGAAACTACAAGTCCGGTTCTAATTCAACCGTCCTCTGGTTCCAATTCCGATCCATGCTGAGCTGTATGTTCTCCGTAGGGTTAAATTTCAAGTAGCTCTATCCGGTTCGCTCTGTACATTTTCTTTTCAAATAAGTTCTCCGGTCTCGTATTGAATTTGTAATACTTATAGATTTTAATTTTCGATTAACTTGTTTGAATTTGTAGATCTGTAGAATTTCACCAGCAGTTTTAGAAACATTTTCAGGTCATTTTGCACACAATAATCAGAGCGGCAGCGGTAACGCGATAACACATAATCAGAGAGGTCGTGGGTACAAATCTTGTGTCTGGCTTCCTCCGGCATTAGGAAACGGCTGCCTGCCGATCTATAGCATACCCCTACCGTTTCATTTATATAGTTCGTGACTGGCGTGGGAGTATATTATTGAATTCAAAAAGCTTCGAACAAGACATATCGATTTTTAAGCTTGGTTCTCGCCTGGAATTACAATTTGAATGGGTTCATGGCAGGCAAATCTTGCCGTTTAGCCAAGGTTGTATATCCCCGCGGAAACTTCCCTCTTCGTATTGCAAAATAGAATGGTCAGATTGCCCGGGCTCTTATGCTCTCTGAGAGAATTGTCAACGTACACCATACCGCCATGGGTTGGTTGATACCCTTCTGCTAGTTTAATGGCCTACAGATATCAGAATATGTTTTTGTGACGCAACCGGTGTTAGTGTTGATCAGTTTTTGAAAATATATTTTTTTGCTTGCCTTTGAGACTTAATTTTTGATGAGGCCTTGCCGAGTGATTCGATGTTTATTTTTTAATTTTTGAAGTTTCTGAAAACACGCTAACACAAGCGAAACACAAAGCGTTGCCCAAATGATATTGACCATCACTGTAAACTGCTTCGCTGTACAAGGAAACCATTCCAAGGCGTTGTATTTTGTGCGCGCTGCGGTTACAACGACGACAGACAAACAAACAGCTGTTTGACCTGAACGGTGCGGCATCGGCGGCAGTTTCACGCCATTCAGAGCGATAACAACTCTATGGTCGGTCGGTAGGGTCGTACGCACCGTGGAGTCATTTGATTGTGGTTCAATTTGTGTAGTTGTTTGCCAGAAGGACTAACATCAATCCATCGGAGTGGGTATATAATAGTTGCAGTTCATATGGTTTTCTAAAGTTTTTTTAAACTCATTGTGCTTAAAATTTCGTACATATGATGTTGATTATTCATGCTTTACATTTATTACCAGATACCTCTTCCGAACCAAGCGGCGCACCTCGATCGCACCATTGCCAGCTCTGAGACTAAACGACAAGGAAATGATGTCGAACGATTTCGACACGCACAGCGTGTTGAGCAACCAGGCATCGCTCACCAGCGTTAACTCTTTGGCCAGCTTGTTAAAGGAAAAAATGCAGGTGAGCAAAGTAATGTTTTTAGATCGCTAGCAATAAGAAAATATTCAACAAGCCGCTTTGCAAACCCCCTATCGCTATCTTGGAACCCTCAACTGGCTTCAGTTTGGTAAATCCCGGAATCTTTGACGTCACAGTGATTTTTTATTGTGTCGATTCAACCGGTTTACGAATTGAACTGAGCGATGTTAATGCCTCGGAAATGAGATGAAAGTTAAAGTCATGTTTAAGAAGTAAAAGTACCACACAGCTCAAATCGTGCTGCCTGGAAGAGAACGCTGTTAAGTGAACCAAATTAGAAAATTACGGCTGCTGCAAGTCGTGCTTGTGAGAACACCTCATCCCATTTGCGCTTGTGTTAGAGAAAAGTCTCATATCCATCGCGTAAGATAGGCGTTCTGAGATAAGAAAATGATCGTAATTGATGGACTCTGGGAATAACGTCTACATGAAAACGTCTACATGACGAACAAAGTTTATAGTTACTTGACTCAACAAAATGATTGAATCGTTTATTTTTTTAATGATTAATACACCGATAATATCGTTGAAATTTGCAACGCAAGTTTTACTTTCGATTATTTAGACAAACAAATCATAACATCCCTAACACCGCCGTATATTTTATGTACCAACCAATGTTAGAATTAAGGAAATTTTACTCATAAAGATTGAAAGGGACAGTAGGAACTAGGTTATTTTGATTTTTGGTCATCATTTTATTACATGAAGTATCTGAAAAAAATAAATCTAAATGTATTACAAACCTTTTTTATTCGAGCATATTCACACAGCAGTTTCGGGAGTGCATTTAAAAAAATCAAACATGAAGATAGCTGATACAAGATTTGGAGATGTACTACTTTCCTAGATTGAGCTGACGCTCAACGTCCTTGATGAATCTTTCAGGGACCTGGCTTTCCTTCATCATTTTGATTTTGTTGGCAATTATGGTTTTGATGTTTCTGTAATAAGCGGAAGGTGTGATACATAAGAAAAACCCTAATTTCAATACAAAAGAGGTGGTTGATTACATACTTATCACGTTTCTTTTCTGCTGCCAAAACTGCTTGCTGCTCGTTTCGTGCAATTCGTTCCTTCTCGCGGCGCTCCTGTTCCTTCAGATTCATTTGCTGAATGATCTCCTCACGGTATCTTTCACGCAATTTTAGTTGCTTACGCTTCTGCTCCATCTCCTTTGCTTCCTCTTCCTTCAGCTTTTCGATTGTTTTTTTATGCTCAAGCTCATCGCGTGCCAGTTGCAAGGCTCTTTCGGTTTTCTAGTAGCAGTAGCAAAGATTGGTCAATTCATGTGTCGTCCCAAAAATGCTTCTAAAATGTATGATACTTTAAATAAATACTTACTACGGCCTCAAGTTGGGCGGCCCGAGCTACGGCCAATTGTTGCTCCAGCTCTTTCTTTTTGATGGCAGCTTCCTTCTCGCGACGACGGAATTCTCGTTCAATGTGCTCCTGTCCGCGGCGTAGATCCATGTCATTTTTCTCAGACTTGGTGTCGAGCAGTTTCTGCTGAATCTTGAGCATTCGATCGTGTTCTTTTTCGCGTACTTCTGCGGCAATCTTCCGTTCAAATTCGAGTTTTTTTTGGCGCTCCATGCGCTGACGCATGTATTCTTGTATTTTGAGCTCTGCAATTCGCTGCTCCTCAAATTCCACCTGTTTATAGTATGCGGACAATTCGTACGCCTTTTTCAAACCGCAGCGTACTTCATTCACGCGATCATGGCGTTCCTTCTCCTTTCGTTTTTCTTCCTCAACCAGAGCCATTTGGGCCTGCTTTAAGACGCGGGCTTCTTCCTCTATGCGTTCTGCTTCTTTGAGGCGCATTTTCTCCCGTTCCAGCAATTGGTTTCGGATTTCCTCGGAATGCTGCGTGGTCAGTACCTTATTGACCTCCCGTTTTTTCTCCTCTTCTTTGAGAGCCTTCTCGTTTTCCTGTAGCATCATCTTCTCCAGTCTCAGTTCTTCCGTGCGAAGTTCTCTTTCAATCTCCTGTTTTTCCGCAATCTGTGCATCTCGGATTATGTGGCACTTAGCGGCCAGTATGATTCGATTTGCCCTCTTAACCTCTTCCTCTTGCTCTTGCTTTGCAAGGAACGCCCGATCGATTATTTTCCGAGGACTCGTGTCAGAGTCCCTATCACCTCCTGCGCCATCCTCCAAAATGTTGCTGACTTTTCCGCCCTTTTGCTGGCGCTCACGGTCAATTTCCTGCAACCGCTTTTTCCGTCGCTCTGACTCTTCGAGCATCTTCTTTTTCTCTACTTCATTGGCCTTGAATTGGGCGAGTCGATCTTCGATAGTTTTCAGTTTTGCTTTATCTTGCATGCGTACGTAGTCCTCCTTCGACCAAAATGAAGGATATACGGAGGTATCCTGGTTCGGAATGAGCAAATTGCGAATATTGTCTTTGTTCATAATCCGTACTACATTTTTCCCCTCGTACGGATCGTCTCTTTGTAGATGGATCGGTCTCCAACGAAGCATGAGGTCGCACTCTTGAGGACTGTAAAGTATAACATAAAATGAGGCGAAGATGTGGACACTTATTCACTACTGATACTTACTGATGACGATTGTAAATGCCTGGCCGGTGCTGTTTTGGTGGCAGATCAGAGGTGTATTTCAATTTGGCCTGATCTTTCACAAAGTTTTTAGATGTTTTCGATTGGTTTGGCATCGTAGAGCGTCAAGGAGCAATTGAGTGCGAATGTTGGTAAAAGTTAACAAGAATAATTTTAACTCCTCCTGGTACAATGTTGCTGGGACGAAAAATGATCCACGAACTAAATGATGTTCACTGTTGCCCCGTGCTGCACAAACGGTTTCCTAGGGAAACTCATCGACGTACTTCAGTATCTAGGGGAACGGGAACTGTTCTGCGCAGAAGAAATATAAAACTGTCGCGCCGTTTCAATCGTTGTATGAGGTGTTGTTTGAAGGTAACACACGGCAACACGGTCTACTTTGTTAATATGGGAGTATGCGCTGGGATTTGTTTGATGTACGTGATAGGAGAGGATGAAATGTGTGAAAACGTGCTTCTTGTGCGGTTCAATCGCAACAGAAAAATAGAATAATGGACGGAAGATAATGCCTAAAATCAATATTTAAAGACCACCGTAAATGCATGTTCTGCTTATATATTGATGTGCTGGACAGTGCGATCGAGAAGACAGACGTCGTCAGTGGATTGTGCGGGATAGCGTGTATCGTTTTGTTAAAAATGATCGATTTGAAAGGAAAAGCCGAAGTTCTTAGGGAGCAAATTGGCAAGACAAAAGATCTAGAAAAGGTTGAAACTAGTTCCATCGTATCTTCAAATAGCGTAACTTTTTCGGTGTCGGATCATTCGAGCTGTTCTTCACTGTCCAGTCCCGACCGCACCCGAAAAGTGTCGGTATGTTACGTGAACAAAGGCGATTGCTCCAAAATGAATTCGTTCTTAGGATGGCAGATGTTGAAGCAGGTAATTATTGAAAAAGAAATTGAGCATTTTGAGTGAATTTTAAGTGCTCTTTTTATACGATATCAGTGAATTTCAAAAACTAAACAATTAAATACAATAAATGTAACAGTAAATATGTCTGTGTACAAAAGCCGTGACGAAGACCAGAAAGATTAATTTCAGACTCAATTATATTTTACAAACAGCTCAGATAGACTGTGGCTAATCTCGACTAATAATGACATTCCTCGAGTTGGTTACGATAGTGTTTATTTGAAGTTCGGATAGCGAAGCGACAATATTAAATGTGTTAATAGTTATGTAGCCCGGGCCATGGTAATTAGCATGCACAAACCAATTAACAAGGCCTTGCCGTTCCATATACCGGAAAGCCAGATAAGCAGCCGTTCTTAATGTGTACGCTGTGTGATTATGTTTGCTTTTGATATTTTTCAGAATGTGCCCGCTATCATACGGAAGAAAAAGCGAGAAACAAAAGACTACAAGCTGCGCGTTTTTGTCGGAATGCTCTTTTTGATCATCGTGTTTCTGGTTTGTCTCTTCAAGAAAACACACGGCCGGTCGTTTTGTAAATCGATGAATAATGTTTTCTTTTCCTCAACAGGTCGGGTATGCCTATGTCATGTATAATCAGAAGCTGCTGAATAAGTCGTACTTCGAGAACATTAAATTTCATAAAAAGACACGCAACTTTCGTCTGCTGGATGGTAAGGGAGCGGATCTGTTAACAGGTATGCTGGGGACCGGTTTTACTGTTGAGCAACCGTACAACTGTTTGCCAGAAAATCTGAAAACGGACGGTAGCGTCTGCTACGAATGGACCTCTAAGGCCCGATTGTACATGAACCTGGTCAAATCGCCGGGACCGGAGATCAAATGCTACTCATTCCAGTGGGAAACGCTCCAAGATGGTGTGCAGCCGACAGATTGTTTCGACATCGCTGAAGAGCGAGGCTATTGGTACGGAGGAGGATTGACAAAGGTCGCCGAATACGTACTTGGCAAGGAATCCTTTCCCCCTAGCCCGTTTGTTACTGGGGACAAAAATGTAAACCAGTGGGGAAACGCGCTAGAACGTTATTTTTTGAATTCGCGTGGTGTTGCCATTCAGGTGGACGAAAAAACACCCCTTTATGTCAGCATCAATTCGTACTCCGGGCGAAGGCTTTGTCTCCACGGTCGGAACGATAAATTCGCGTTCGTCAACAACCAAACAGAGTTCCCACAGTTGAAGTACACGATTTGTTCGGGGCCTGATATGAAATCGCTGCACAGCGGTCTGATGCAAAAGAGTTTGTGGGATGGTCTTACTGAAAAGGATAATGACGTCATCAAGTCATTGCTACGAGAGCCAATCTGGCAGATACCAGCATCGAAGCAAGAAGATCTCACCGAAACCGCTATTTACAATTACACGGAAAGTATAATTGCGCTGGGTTACCTCCGACTTGGTCATGTCTTGGTAAACGAATTTTGGCAACGAAATATCGGTGACTTTCGGTTGGACTCGGATCGATTCCCTTCTTTGGATGAAACGGTAAACATTTTACACAGACGTGGGTTCCGTGTTTCCTTTACGATTCAACCGTTTATCAGTACTGAGAGCAGCAACTTCCAGGAAGCGGTTTCCAAGAAGTTGCTGATATACGAACGAGAATCGGAGCGAAGTATCCCGGCATTGACACGATACAAAAGCACCACCAGTGCTGGAGTGCTCGACGTAACAAACAACGCTACCATACCATGGCTTGCCGAGAAGCTTAAGAAAATTTCTGAGACTGTTGAAATTGATTCGTATTTTGTTGATTTTGGAACGGCATTCAATATCCCCCGGTATTACCAGTGCGCGCAAACGTTAGTCAACCCGGATGAGTATAAGAACTATTTCATGGAACGCTTCGAAGGTACGCTGAGCATTTTTGGTGTGTCGAGTGCAGTGTCCGTGCCGCGACCTCCCGCCTTTTTAAGCCTTCCCCCGGTGAACAGTTCTTGGGATGGATTAAAGAGCATCATTCCAACCATGCTTTCGTACGGTATAACGGGCTTCCCTTTCATTATGCCTGGCCCGGTCGGTGGTGATTTTGTGCTACCAACGCAGAAACTGAAACATATGTATTCGTACTACTCGCTTGATCTACCTCCACTGCCAGATAAGGAGCTGTACATTCGCTGGCTGCAATTGGCCACGTTTTTACCCGTTCTTCGTTTCACCCACCTGCCATCTGAGTATCGTGATGAGGCTGTGACTGCTATAGCTAAAGAATTGGCCGACATTCGTCTACGAGTGATACCATTGCTAGAACGGTTTTCAAACGTCGCCATGGACGAGGGACTCCCGCTAATTCGTCCGCTGTGGATGCTCGATTCGACGGACGTCAACTGCTTCCCGATTGTCGACGAATTCTCTATTGGAGATGGTATGATCGTTGCGCCGGTTCTTGGACAAGGGGAAACAGTACGAGAGGGTATGTATAGAGGCTTGCGTGAAAAAAATATGCATGTAATTTAATGTGTTTTACTTCTAGTTTATCTTCCACAAGGCGTTTGGAAGGATGGCATTGATGAATCGCTTAGAAAAGGAAGCCGTTGGATCCACAACTACCATGTGCCTCAAAACAAGGTGGCTTATTTCACGAAAATGCCTGATAATACGCGATTCTAAACGGTTAACGGATGCATTAATTATTATTCAATAAAAAGATCTATTTAATTTATTGTACATTATATTGTTAAACATAAAAAACGGAGTTTATATTGTGCTTTTCCCAATACTGGTTTGTGTAACGGCGTGGCAGAAAGTAACAGCTATTGGTAGCTGTCGGATTTTATACGCAAGCAGTTTAGTACTGAGTAGTGATGGAGGGTCGACTCAGCAGAAACACACAATTCCCTGGTGTGGATACAATGAGCAGTAGCATTAATGTTAATATAACATATTCATTTTCCCGCGGCTTTTGCTTGCTTAACGATCGTTGCGGAACGTGCTATCAGATAGTGTTGCTAATTTCGTAATCGTTCGGCGTAGAAGGAGATGGCAGGTCGGGCGAAAGGATTTCTTCTGGCGTCACGGTGTCAGGCCGTTCCGTCTCCGGATTGCTCCGTTGTTTTGCTGGTTCTTGGCACAAAGGTAATTCGTCGCCACAAGGTTCACTATCGTGTGGTCGCGGTTTATTGTTGCAGTGTACATCGGGGCGTGCATTAGAGTTTGAGTCAACGCACAGGATAGACCTCCGGCGGATTGGGGCGACGGTTTCGCCAGACTTCCGGCAGGTCATGGGACAAAGTTGCCAGGGACCAATCCACCAATTGAATGGACATGGATCATCGTTGCAGTCGCGTGTGATCTGCTCGTGTCGTTTTCCAAACGCATGGCGCAGACACAGTTCCTCCTTGACCATTCCTTTGCCTCGATGGTAGCATACCGACTCGCGGCTCTGTTTTCCACCTCCGCAAGTCGCAGTGCAGACGGACCAATCGCTTAATTTCCAGTAATAAGTTGATTGATTTTTATTGATGTTGGAAGGAAGCGTATATTCGTACCGGATTGCTACATGATTATTCTTCTTTTTGATAATAATCTGCAGAAAAAGATAAATAGATAGGATAAAAAATATGTTGGCGCCATAGTTAATAAGTTACCTACATAGACATAAATGTCCTCCATGATAGGTCCTGGTATCTTTAGTCTCTCTTGTTCATTTTCCCGCTCGTACAGACATAAGCTACTGGCCACTTCGTATTCTCCGGGTAGCTGTATAAAACTAGAACATAGTACATTGTAGCGACTTCAACATTACTTGCCATTGCCATCACAAGCTGATTAACTACTTACTGATTGCAATTGAGGTAACATTCGGTGCCCGTGACACTCCCTACACCAATGAAGTTCTTCGAAGGAGCCGTCTCTTCGATCAGGACATTACGTGCTCCGACAGGAATTAGCAACACGTCATGCATGCCATCAGTGGTGTTGATCTTTCTTATGATTTCTCCCTTTTTCACGAAGCAGGTATCTCCAACGCCTCCACAAATGCCGCAACGATCTTCGGTAGTGTTAGAGTCGACGACCCAATCGCACCCAACTCTACGGCAGATGCCACCGATGCACATATCGTTCGTACCCAGGTTGCAGAGGGTGCCATCGGCTGCGGTGTCACCAAATGGCACGATCATTGTATCCTCCGCATTACTGCAATACAGTTCACATGGTTCATCTGCGAATGAAAAGAATTGCGTCAACGGGATGCTGTAATTTATACATATGCTTCTATTACTTTTGTCGAAGTACGGAAGCCAGGAATACTTTTCGCCCTTGATCAAATCGTTATCATGCGCTGAACATTGTTCCGCACGAAAACTAGGAGTTCCGAACGGGCAAGGCTGCACGTGACACGTTTTGTAACGGGCACGTTCTCCGATGCAGAAGCTTCCTCCGTGGGCCGGCGATGGATGGTCACATTCGCGGGTTTGTTTGGCAATCCCGACACCGCACGACCTTGAACAGTCGCTCCAGGGACTCCAATCTCCCCAGCCGCCGTCCACAGGGGACGGAAGCTCCTCTACATCCACACACTGTTGATTCTGGCACCACATTCGACGCCCACAGTTGGTACCTGGGGCGGCCGGACGAAGCATCGTCGTGCAAACGTCCCCTACGAGACACCAGAGTTGCGTGCAGATCTCATCCAGCTTAGAGCAGACGGTCATTTCCTCATCCGTCGAGTTGAACTGAAGCCGGCATTGCAAATCCGCATTGTACATGGCACCGGGTGGGAGCTCTGGGTATTCGTACTCCTCCTGGCTAGGAGGATCCTCTAGACATTTACCGAGACCTTGGTCGAGAAAATGAGTTATGTCGCGTCGACTGCAGTTAGACCACGACACTTGCATTGTGTCTGCTTCGAAGCTGGGCGTCATTATATGCAGTATCGGACCGATGCGATGATCGCAACCGGTTTTAGCTGTATCGTGGTACATTCCGAAGCTAGAAAAAAGTAATACTGCTGTAGAGTTTGTTGTGCTGGTTGCATAGTCGTAGGCGAACAAGATAGAAGGAAACGGTTTGACGGTTATGAGTAAGTAATAAAAAAGCCGTAGAAAATATATCCAATAGAGCAATGATAAATCATGAGGGGCAATTGTGTTTAAAGGCGTGATTATTTGTGCACGATATCATATAGGACGGCTTCGACATGATGAAAACTGTGATACAAAGCATTCTCGCGAGAAGGAATTGAGGTGTAGTGTTCAGATGTACCTTAAGTTAAACATCCACGTGGTATGTTAACAATAACCAAATTTAAATGATACATACACCTTGATGAAACCTATGAGCAGAGGCGGATCTATCCATTCCGGGCCTCTCCATATCATTTTATTGCATTGAATGTTTCTATACCAAAGTTAAATTAAGACACGTTTGCAACTATGACCCCTTCACAGTTATGCGACGTTGATTCGAAGTGCTGTGAAGCAGTGCACCTGCTTCAAAAACACTTTATTACATGTTTGTATATTTTCATTCATGTATGTGATACTAATCGAAGGAATTGAACCAAATTTGAAACAGTATCTACCTAAAACACAAGATGGTCAAACTCGCTCGCTATTCATCCGAATACCCGTTGTCGCCGTAAGAACACTACTGCATAATAAGATGGCCCTGGGCCCC
The DNA here is from genome assembly GCA_000441895.2 of Anopheles sinensis. Classification (NCBI taxonomy): domain Eukaryota; kingdom Metazoa; phylum Arthropoda; class Insecta; order Diptera; family Culicidae; genus Anopheles; species Anopheles sinensis. The sequence goes on along the minus strand of KE525262.1, from coordinate 623,889 downwards.
TTCTGTTCGCTTATAGGTCGATTCGCCTCTGCCTATGAGGTATTCTTTACAATCACTAAAAGTGACCTTTAAACTCTTTAGTTCAAAACAAACATGTTTCCTATAACGTATTTGTGGCTTGTTTGGTACCCGGCTGACAAGATCTTCATGCTTTATTGTTCTATCTAATCGAGTAGCTTTTCCGTCTGTTTTATGAGTCACACTGTGACTTATGATGTAGTTCTTATTGCGTTGCAGTTCTGTCGAAGTATGAAGTGCGTTGGTCATAATTTAAAGATAATAAGACCTCATCGATGTGAAGTAGTTCGTTGTTACAATGGATTGCTGTAGAAGGTTCATGAACACAATGAAGGTTCGAGACGTTGTCTAATATTTCCAAATAAGTTTTATACCAATGGCAGCTGCCGCATTCTACTATTATCGTGTTGGATACACTTAAATGCATCGTACACAACCACTTGCGACACCGAGCGCAGCGTTATGGTTGAAAACTAAACTGTTTGTTTTTTATAAAATTGATTGTGAAAAGATTGTCTTGCTACCATGATTTGAAAACTAGCCTATTAGTTACCGACCGCGTGTATCCGTGGACATAAATTACCATACAACCGATAGCACCGGTTTTCGTTGGCGAAGTTTCGATTGATCACCCGATATATTCATTTTCCAGGCAAGGACGATGAATATTAAAGTACAAAAAAGGCCAGACGAGACTTTACGGAGACTTTCCAATATTTGTGGGTTACCTAGCTTTCGTGTTGCTAATTTGTTTGCTTCAAACCAGTGCTTCTTATGCTATACGCAGAATGAATTTTTGAGCATGTTGTATCGTTTTCAATATTTGAGCTGTAATACAATAATGCTTTATAAAATAATTGTGCATTTGTTGTTGTTATCAACATTCCATAAATATCTAGCTTTTCTGGTATGGTATCATGTATTTTCTAAATTTTGCCATGGCAAAAAAGAAAAGTTGAGAATCTCTAACTATAATGTTCGATGTGTACAGGCGATACGTTTTTTGCGGAAAGTGCATCAATGGGAGGGGGGTCTTAATTAAAAATTAGCTATAATCTAAATAATTGCGGAATAATTAATCCTCCGCCAGGGCACCTGTATCATGTCGTTCGGTGCAGAAAAAGGTAGCGGTAACTGACGGGAGCTTGCCTCAGGACTGGCCGAGGCTACCGCCACCGGCAATGGAGGTGCCATTAGTGCAAATTCTCATGAATGGCTTTGTCACGGTTGTTCGCACACTTTGCATCTAGTTAGCATATTATGCTAATTTTTCGCACGACCATCGCTATTGCAGATCCAGGAGATATGAACACTCCAGCCCATGGTCCTAGCTCTATCGGTTTTACCGATTGATGCAGAATTGAATAAGGCGATGAATGAATTGTTACATTTTTTCGTGTGTAATACTTCTTTGAAGCGTTGAGCTGTCACTTTTGAAGAAAAGGCACGTTTCTTGCGTAGAAAAATTAAATGACACTGCGAACTTGTTACTTTGTTTGCCAATTATCCAATAGTGATCATCGAAATAAAATTTAACAAACTCCAAACATAATCTTTACAAAAAATTGATAGAAAGTTAGCTTTACTGATACGTCGTTAATAATAAAGATGCTGGATAAGCAGACCGCAGTGATAGTCCGCATTGTTTGTAAAGAAGAGGAGGACAAATTATGTTCGAACTGAGGCACTGTTCCTAAATTACCGTTCGGAGAATCAGTCTCATCAAGCTTTCTTAGACAGTGTAAATTAAAAATATAAAAAAAGACTCTAAGAGCCGGTATTTTAAAAGTTTTACCTGTAATTGTATCTTTACGCGCCATCATGCTTCTTAACATGCTTGTGGTAAAATACGGTTGTCAAGAAAATCTTGTCTACAATTCATTGGCGTGTGAAAGGAGCATACGAGAGGAAAGTAAAAATGAGTCATTGGTTTGTTTAAGAATGTATAATTGAAATGGAAATTCCGCTCAATAGGTTGATAGGTTTTCTGTATTAAGGAGTTAATAATTTCTTATTGATAGACCCATTGCGCATTGCATTGCGTGCACGATCGTTGATACAAATAAATTCTCGTTAGAAAATTACGTCCTTTTGCCAGTCACGTACGATTAAGCACGTGCCACAGGGTTGGGGACTTAATCGTTTGCCAATCCCCATGCACGTTTGGCTCAATTAAAATGCGCCTTCCTCACTCTCTTCCCCTCTCTTGGAGCAACAATAAATTATTCAACGTGTCGATACAATTAGGGCTCATAAATCTTGGGCCACAAAGTTTCACCGTGGTAGCAAAAAGCACTGGCGGCAAAAAGTCATATAAATAAGAAAGCATCAAACTGCAATGGGAGGGTCCGACATCACTTTGCAAGGTGGCATTTGTTCCATTTTGCAGACTATCGACGTTTTTGGTGACATCTGATATTTTCACACAATTATCCAGCGTCTCACAGCAGCGATTGAATAATTCATCAGCAAGGAAGTAATCAATCAAAACCCGTCATACAGCTTACCGCCAGCTTGGCTTCTGCTATGTCCAGAAGTGAATCAAACGAGTCATAACAGCAAATGCAAATATTGAACAACAATTGAAACATGCCGGCAAGTCGCAATGCTGTGTCGTGAGCGTTCGTTGCGCTGAGTACGATTTAGGAGGAACTTAGCGAGTGGCACGTTGGTCCCACTGTCAAGGTAGATTAGTTCTATATCGTGTTAAACTGAGCGTAAAGTATTCATAGTAACAATGTGGACGCCGTAGATGATGTGGGCGACATATGGACCACCGTCGGCGAAAACAGATCTCGGTTAACATCAACTTTTCCCTTACCGGTCGTGGTCAGGAAATAGCTTCGTAAAGTGTTCACCTAATGTGGCCGATTCGGTGAAGTATGATGTAGGAGCACTTACTTGTGACCCAACTCGTGGGATATCGTGTGCGCTAAGGTAATTCCGTTGTCCTCGTTGACACTGCAAGATTTATCAGGTCGACACATGCCACCTACGTTTGCAACGCCAAGGGTTCTGTGGAAAAATGTAATTTCGTCAAGCAAACAACATTATTGAGATGCGCGGAAGGCACGTAATGGAAAGATCACTTACGCGCATCCATGATTTGAGCAGATGTTCTTCCTAGTCACCAAAATGGCCACGTCATGGTGATGCGGATCTTCGTCCGGTTTCGGATTCAGATTCCGTTGCCAGCTGTCGAGAGGAAAACAAAAGACACGATTAAAAGCGACGAACCCCGAGCATTTTCAGAAAACGTTACCGGCAGAAGTTTTCCAATGTATTGCCAGCCATGTGCGTGATATTGAAGTCCGCATGTGAGTGCTCCTCCTCCAGGATAATGATTTTCACTACCGTCACCTGGATCGAGTTTCCGATGGTTGGATCTTTATACAATGATGACACCATGTTCATGATCATCAAGAGGTACTGCTGTAGATCGACATCTTGATGGAACTGTACCATCGAATGATCGGCTACGACGAGGGCTTCCACGTGCCGCGGTTTGCTGATGGACCTCTTCGTGCGACGATTGTTTCGCCTTCCTGAGTTCTTTGGAAAGTCGACATCACCGAAAAACAAGTCTCCGTGATTTCGCGCTTTTCGGCCACCTTGGACAAGAACCTGCAAAGAAAGCCTTTGGAAATTTTTTACACATTCGTAAACAATCAAACAAATAAGCAAATGCATGCAGCGATGTGTATCTGTTGTTTTTATCGTATGCTATAGAATCATACCCTCGATTGTTCGAGCTCCTTTAGCAATTGTGTGAAATCGAAAGACTTGGAATATTACCTTTCCTTGATGTTGCCACTCCAGGCGGGTCTCTGTCAACCTTCGAGGCTCTCTGGTTCCACAGTTGGTAAGATGGCGCTTCTTACGTTTCCGCTTTCTTTTCGGCTTATTGGCTGACTTGTAGCTTTTCTACTCTTGGAAGAAAGTAAATATGTATTACATTGGGTACATATATCTACTGCTTCGTACCTTGCTTGTTGATGGTGTCTCTTTAACATCGGCTCGCTTGAAAAGTACATGAGGGTGTTCTCCATTCGGTCCTACTAGATGGTTCTTTGATGGTTCAATCCAATATTCCGATCGGTTTGTTCTCAACACGCCAGTCTAAATGAAAAATAAAACAAAGACCCAATGCTTCATTTCACGTGAGGAATCAATCCAATTAGATAACCTATAACTTTTATGTTTTATTTTTGTCTGTTCAAAGATCGTTTCCGGTTAAAACTGAAACAAAGCTCGGTAAAACTTCCCAAGTATACGCGTGAATATTGAGTATACTCCTTGAGATAACATTGCTGTGAGTGTGAATATTTAAGAAAATTGCAAGAATTTCATGCAACTGTCTGACTCGTCACATATTGGTCGCGTTTCACACAGTCTAGTGACCGTGTTCTAGTGTCTTCTTCTGAGGCTATTGCCTCAGGACGAGTTCGTTAGCGGTGTGTTTAGTCATCTGTATGTTGTGGCAGAAGATGCTTGGATAGATTTCGCTTTTCCTATCAGACTTTTATTCAGTACAAGATATGATAGTAGATGAAACTAGTTTATCATTTGCACCGGATTACAACCCAGCTAAGATTAGAATTGCTTGGTATAGAACACAGCAAATTTATTTTAAGATGATTACGAGTCTGAGCTGCAGTGCAGGGATGAATATATTCAATATTCCTTCCTAGTTCTCGAATAACCTTGAAATATAACTATATTTTGACGTTTGCCGATAAATGAAGTCCATATTTCCCCTCAAATATGTCGGTATCGTTAACGTTGTCGTAGGGTATTTGAAAAGTATATTGGAAAATCAAAACAGATGGATGGATATCACAGGATTTTTCTTGAATGCGCTGACAGAAGTATTTATCATCGTTATTAGATGAATTGATCTAGACTAGAATGAAAATCAACCTGCATCATTGCACTGGGTAATCTTTTGCCCTACCTTTCTGATATCGGTCATGTTAGTTCAGCGATCTGTGTCTCTCTACCTTATCTGTATGTGTAAAGGATATACTCAACATCCATCGATGTTTATTTAGCTTGAACGCCAGGAACGGTCACGTCGCCTCACGACTTCAAAATTAATTATTTCGTCTTAATCAACAGGAAAGGAGACAAAGGGGTAAAGGCGATACAAAAGAGTGACTTGAGGACACGACTGAATCGATAATGATCGGTTTTGCGGGACCCGGCGCCAGAGAGGAAGTCGCCAGTGAGCCGCGCCGTGGGTCTGAGATCCAAATGGAAGAATGCGAACAATGCTGGTAGATAGAACCGAACTGACGCGATTTGTGGATGGTGTGGAAAAGTGATGCTTGACTAATTTAGCGGCTCGCGTCGAAGAAAGCTGGAATCTCGACTATAGTTGCTCAGCGTGAATGGCGCCAACCAGCATTATACTTACTAGTCCGTTGCAGGCGGATAGTGCCACTCGTGATTGGTCGTGACCTCGGACCTGGCCTTGGTAGTGACAGTTGATGTGCTCCGTCGGACGAACGCGCGTGCGAACGTCGCGCCTGTGCCGTTCGACGACCATTAAAGGCGCTACAAACGAAGCCGTCGATGGTCTGGTTTTTGTTAAGAAAGTGACGCAGTCGCGGGCCACGAGAAAAGACAGAGAAGAAGAGAAATCAGAGTCGGCATGATTATTCTTTGGATGCATCCACTCGCATCCGTCTTGCTTTGGAGAGGTCGAGCGCACTCTGGTAACGAACGAAACAAAAAAGGGAATAATTTGAACCACAAATGCCCAACGTAGCGCCACCAGCTGCGACCGCGACCACAGCTAGTCGGAAGGCGAGACGACGATCGGAAAACCCGTTTCGCCAACTGTGGCGTTGATAGTGGCGCCTGCGAGATCGTCATGCGCCATGGCACCATGCAACGCCACGAGGGCGAGGGTTGATTTGATGGAAAGGTAAAAATATCATGAAATATTCTTCCTCTCGGCTGGGGTATTTTTTTTAATAATAGCTATGTCGTATTGCCAGCAGGCGCTAGTGTAGAACCAAGGAGAATACTGGGTGTGATTTTTGGGTCGCGAATTTAATTGAACTTACTCGAGCTCCAGATGAAGCGTGTCCTCATCAATATCGAGGTGATAATGTAACTGTGAAGGAAAATGCCTCGGTGCGTTTCGACGCAACCTTTTGTGATCTTCATGGATGGTAGATCTTATGCCAGTTTCATGATGATGTGTTAAAACGTGTGAGACGGTTTCTCCGAGATGGTTCACCTTTCGTGGAACAACCAGCTTCGCAGTCTTCAGATGATGTGTGTACAAGCCTGCCGAAAGGAGGAAGGAGTATGTCGAAGATATGATGAGTAGAATAAAATTCTCTTAAAGATTTGGAGTAAGATTTCAAGACGTAGAAATGTTTGGGATAAAAGTTAATGGATGTAATAAATTAGAAATCTTTTTGATAGAACGCCTCATTAAGGGAGTTCTAGAATTTTTCCTATTGCATACGTGAAACGTCAATTCCCTCGATCAGGGGAAAGGACCGGGGTAAGTTGTAATTCAACCCACGTTGCCTAGGGGGTTCTGCAGCTCTCAAGATTCAAATAAAAACACCCACCATTATTGGCTTATTTTTTTAAGGAATATTAAGGATTTCACCACTTTCAAAGTTTTAAATGTTTCCGTGATTTTTTACTTTTGTAATTGGTAACAATTGTTCAATTTAATCTATGCTCAAAAGTTTCCTGTGCAATGAGGTATAAAGTAGCTTGGCTAAATAAAATTCAGGGATTGTGTAAAACTCACCTTGATGTGTAGAATCAGCAGTGAGAATAAATAATGAAATGATCACGATGTGGGAAGGTATAGATGAAATCATTTTTTACACTTTCGTCGTTGAAAATAATCAAACGTACACTTTTGAATGGTGGATCACACAATCACTATTGACTTCGTTTTGCTTTTTTTCGATTTCTCTCCTTAAACAGCAATGAACGATTGGCGTAGATTGCACATTGTCGGTACTTTTGTTTTGTTTCAGTAAAAACTCAAACCGTTGTTGTCAAAGAGCACAACTGTAACGTGTAAAGCCAGGTGGCTCACTGGGAACTACACTCAATCTACGTACACTATTTGATGTGATGGTTTTTGTTGTTGATACAATGGACACTCACTATCGATAAAAACGCATTTTAAAACAAACACTTTGACGAACACGTTATGTGAGCATATTGTTTATTTCGACACTCCAAGGGGTTCGCGAAAAAGTTATTCTGCCCGCTAGCAACTTAGTAGTGCAGCCTGGTCGCTTAGCCATTATCAATCGATCTGATCATTGTACGCGCACAAATGACGTTCCAAACTTAGCTTTCACGTTCTGTGGTTAATAAATAAAAACAAAATTGGCTCGATCGACAGAGCACAACGGCAGACCAATAAGTCACTAACAACGATATCTAGGGAAGCACTTGTGTCAAGCGCGACCAATCAGTCCGAAAGCGCGATCGCGAATGACAAAACGTGTGAGTCAGGATCCTCGTCGGGGCGCGCAATAGTTTCACGCTCCAGCACCACGAGTTGCCGGGTTGATGTCGGTCGCGGTGGGGTCGCAAGACGACAACAAAACGACACCGTTTCACGTTGGTGCTGCTGAGTCGTTTCCACGCGCCCACAAAGATGGGCTTTGGCTGCTGTTACGATGGCTTCTGCGGTTAATTTGTGGTCGTCCGGTTTTAGCTGGGCGCCGCAAGATTCCGGAACCGGACTGATCAGCCGACGGTGCAAGAGACGGCTGCACGGTGGGCTGCTGGCAACGGAGTTTCGAGATCGGCTCGTTGTTATCTTGCTGAGAGCATCGGATAACAGATCCACTCCAATGGGGCCGTCAATGGGTCCCACAAAAAGACGAAAGTCGAGACGTTGGTGCGACGTTGAAATCAGGCTCGCACCGATACGTTCCTGTATTTAGCTTTCAGCGATGCGGCTCCGTTGACTGAAGGCACTGAAATAAATTCGCGACGATCGTGCGAGGCAATACAGCAAATGATCAGGTAAAATCGAAATCAGATAAGGCCTAATCGAGTTTTAATACTGTCCCACCAATGTCGTACATCTTCGAGAATGGTTTTTCGTTGTCGTCGTGCCACCTTCAGCGATGGCGCAGTGGTGGGAGACAGAGTAGACGCGGCAGGAATAGACGCTTGCCCGCCAGGCGCCAGGTTTTATTGAAACATGCCGCCAGATTTCGCTTGACGTGGGTGTTTATTAGTGCGCCTTTGTTTAAGTAAACGTTGCGTTTTGGGGCCGAACATTTATTCGAATGAAAAATTGATTTTTAATCAGGCTCACCCACCCACACGGATATCGCTTTTGTTTCTACAACTTTTATAATATGTTCGATTCAACTTTTTCACATTGATGGTGCTATGATATTAATCAGGTTAAAACATAAGAAACTTCGTTAAGCCAAAGAAAGAAAAATGGAAAGGGATTTTGATGTATGATTAAAATAAATACAGTTGCAATAACAGCAAATTATGTGGCACGCAATGTTTCAGTTATTTAACAAATAGTAGAAGTAGAAGTAGAAGAATACTTCACAACATTTACAGCCTCGCGTAAATCATACGAGATCTTCCAAATGTTTTCTTCTTCTTCTCTGATTAAACCAAATGAAACGATACTGCGAGCTTCAAAACGCGGTTCTACGAAATCGGCAGCCATAAAAATGATGAAATAAAGTATACTACCAAGAATTACGTTTGATGGGATCGGTTTAAATAGCAAGCAGATGAGTTGCTTCCAAGGTGGCGCCAGAAATTTAAATGCTAATCGCCCCAGTCGAAGATAGAGCGCGCCACGATCGGGTAGGCAGAAAATATGCTACAATTTATGGTTGGGACTAATTAAGAGTTTTACGAGAAAGCGGTGGCTGTTATTTTGTTGTTGGTAGCAGCCAATCAGGTGCTGGCAGACGCTCGCTACGAACGAAGACAGCATCAAAAATATGACGAAGCTTATAAATATTCGATAATGCGATCGAAGCACTGCGATGTATCAGCGAGGTAAACTATTTAAAACCGAAATTCTTCTCTTGTCTTTATAGGTTGATGATTTATTATATAATCCTTCCACGGGATTAATGGAATTAATAAAAAAATTCACCGCGGCAATCTATGTCAGGCCATGAAGGATATCATGTGTTATGGACAACGTATGCTTTAACCATGCGAGAGGGTTTGAATCAAAGCCAGATCTTTGTGTTGGAAGTAGTTTTGTTGCAAAAGGGTGAGTGTTATTCAGCAGCAAAGATTTCTGTCAAAAGAACAGGCAGGAAAAAAAGATCACATCGACTGCCTGCTAGCTATCTGTTTGTCTATGCTGAAAATGCCATACAAAGTAGCGATCAATAGCTTATAACGGTGGACACTTTTAACGAACCGATTTTAAGCAAATTATTATTATCACTTAATTTATCTAAATCGATTGTCAAATTGCTGCTTGAATACCGGGGGTCACGTAGTACGTATTCTTAGTATGCTTTACCCCATATTCCATCGTTTGATAATAAATTCATCCGTGACACATCAATAGATCCTCGGTCTTTGCAACAAATCGGGTTACCGTTTCCTTTCAAGCATCGTCTGTCGTTTACAACGACGATGGTCGTAAATGTTATATTTCGAAGCGCCACCGCTTTCCGCATCTGATTGTGTTTTTCAACCCACTGAGAAGACTCTTCTGTGCCGCTGACATAAAATTCCCATAAAATAAAAATGAATAAATCAATTCCGTCCCGTAGAGTGTCGTGTGCAACCTATTGTTGTTTGTTCCTTTCCATCATTCCCATTGACTTAGGCAAGCGACGAGCTTCGAAAATCGTCCGAATACCTATTGACATTAGCATTCGTCTTATCACCTGTTAATTAAAGTGTCATCCAAAATGTCCCCGTTTGTTTGGGTCGTAAATCGTATGCCTTATTATGGGATGCAGATCCGAGCTCACTCCACTAGTGGCGTCACGATAATGGCCTATCTTTAGCTTTTTGGGCTTAGGCCGATGATATTCGAGCGTTTCGAAACTTTAGCCGCTTCGTTGGTAGTATTTTCACGAGGGTAGAATTTTAAAGTTTCTTTTTTCGCAAATTATAGGTTTTTTTTATGTGGGTATTTGGGCGTTGCTTTATGAAGTGCTTAGTCGAGGCTCCAGCGAGTAGATTTGTGTCGCCTCACTAAGTCCGGCTACGTTTGAGTTTGATTCGTTTGAACATTTGTTTTTCCATTCATTTAGATATACTTTTTATTACTAATGCCGCTGACATTTTATAGGCGTAAGATTGGTCATTATTTTATACAATTAGATCAGTTTTTTATGCTTAAGCATGCCTTGTGTAAGCTCAGGTATGTCAAACTGGCGGCCCGCGTGCCGCATGCATTTAGACTTTCGATGCGGCCCGCGAGAATTTATTGAGATCGATTTTTGATTAATTTTTTTTGTCATAACATTTGATTACCGAAAAATCGAATTTACTCTAAAATCATCTGAGTTAGAATCCTTAAGTTTGCAAACTGTAGAAGTAAATGAAATATATCAGAAGTGAAATGTTGTACATTTTTAAAACAATTTTTGCTGAACCACGTTTTCTATTCAAGTTCAACATTGCGGCCCGCGAATCATCGGAAATGTATAAATGCTGCCCGCTAATGAAATGAGTTTGACACATCTGTGTTAGCTGATAGCTTGATGTTCGGCTTGTAGCATTGGAATGCTCAAAAGTAAGTTTATTAGTTTATCGAAAATTTATTAGTTTTTTCGAGGACATTCTCTCTTCTTCGAATCTATGAAAAGAATTCTCTTTGCTGATTTTTTAAAGAAACTAACGAAGAAGAAACTTAAAGAAAATTTATAAAAATTATATAGTTAAAATTATATAGTTAACACGATATAAATTCTATTAGAAATTCTATAACAGTCGCTAACTTCGTTCTCACAAACGGAAACAATGGGTGCTAGGAGATGGTAGAAAGGTAATTTCTTTGTATTAAAGGATAATTCGTTTTTGATCGAAAAGAATTCCCAATAAACACCGTTTTTCACCGTTTTTCCGATTAAACGCGCGTTTAAAGGAAAACATCTTACATGTTTGACCTCTGGGTGTCTCAATCATGTAAATAGCAGAATAAACTTTCACTTCCGGACACTTGAGAACCGCAGTTTGTATACCACGAGTGTAATAAAACACACCCTGATGTTTATGCAACGTAACCGTTTTGCTGTCTCGTCTTATCGTTGGTTGATAAATAGTGTCTTTATTAATGTCCCTAGTAAGGAGACGATTGAGATAGTTGCGAATGCGATAGGGGAGTGCCTTTTTTCTGCCTCACCTTACAGTCTGTCCATCTAATTCTAACGTTAGTCAATTTCCAGTATATGTGGAGGTTTTTTTTAAAATCCCGTCGGGCTATTCAACCCCTGGTATACACCGTCATTCCATCGTTTAATCTATCTCTCTCTCCACGCTCTGTCCTATGCGCTATGTAGTACTAATTAACCATGATTTATGTTACGTGTTACTTGTTCGTAAGACTTTGCGGGTCCATCAAATATCCCGCGGTCAGTGACTTTATCGACATCCTTGTTTGACCTCAGGGAGCTCACACGAATGCAATTTTTCTGTGGCTGTGGATACAGTTAATTCTGTTTGGCATACGATGGCCATGTAGCCTGTAGTTTGTGTTTTTAGTTTTTATGTGGGTCTTATCTTGTCACCCACATCTTAACATGTTTTAGCCAACCAACGATATTATTCAGCAAGGTCATAGTTATGTGCGGTTATGGCTAGAGGAGCTAGTGAATGCTGGGTATGAAAGTAGTGTTGGATTATGCTTGGTATAAATGTTGCGTTCCCAATACACAGTTCACAGAACTTTCTGGCAAATTCTATGAATTTCTCAAACAAACGTAATGAATGATATATCTACTTAAAGTCAATCAAGAAATCTGCGGTGTCATGGATCAACGATGCCCCAAAACAAGAACTGTGTGGACCACACACACACGGTTGATGTCGGATACACAATGTAGTTACCACCTACGAGTCTCTTAGCATCTATACTGCCGTTATTTGACGTACACTCGAACTTCGAACGACACGCGAGCATACTGTTGGCTCAACTCAAGTGGCCGATCGTGCGCAAGTAATGTCAGCCTGAAAAGCTCTCAAACGAGCCACGAGTGGCTATCGTAACATACCTTCTCTAGCGGACATCGGGATCGTTTTCTACATGTGTGTCTCGCTTTGCTTTCCAGAGGATGTTTTAAACGAAATTCATCCTGATTCTTGAGGAAGTATGGAAGTAAGAAGCATACCAGCAAGAAACATCCGAAACCCCCTTTGCTGTAGTGCACAAAAAGGACAACCTCCCTTATGGGGAGATTATTGGCTGCCTATATATGGCTTTGGAAGCTATGCGGCTCTTGAGTTCTTTAAATTAGCGGGGCATCGCATGACAAAGATGTTAATAAATTTGTCGATCTTTGAATGGAGAGAACTTTCTATATAAGTCCCAGACGGCAGAGATGGGGCAAGACAAACATTCAATACAAGGCAAGACAAACATTCAATATAAAATTGTCTGTAAAATACAAAATTGAGATAGTTTCTTAATGGATCTTAGTATGAACGCCCAGGTTTTTTTAAATGGATTTATTCATTATAATCTATCACGGAGGTGATTTGCATAAACGAAACAATTGCTAATTCTAGTATCAGTAGGTTCCCGCTGATAAGTCAGTGATCCAATCTGCAAAAATCTTTAGCAAGACGTCTCAAGCACAATTGAAAAGTTGGAAGCGCTTCGCAACCCTTCGATATTTCGATTCCATTCAATCAAACATTTGCGTACAATGTTGTTTCCATTATGTGCAAATTGTGTAGATTATATCAACACAAAATGTATATTCCGATCAATTTACTGTCTTGAATCATAATAAAGGAAAGTTATTTTAACTGGTTGTTCAAAACCCTACATGTTTGTCTTTTATGAGAGCATTTACCATTGCCAAAACGAGTACAATAAATCTGTAATAGGACATTCCGCTCCAATTCAACTTAAAGCGGTTCGCTTTATTTTGTTTGTTGAGTAATAAATTCAGCTACAGTTTTGCTTTTTGTTAGTGATGTTGTTTTTAATGTCGTTCGCTTTACCACAACTTCTGCGACCTACGTACCATTTTAACGGGAGGCCTCATGGATTTGTTAGCGCTATTTGAACCCAAAATAAACTATTTAAAATCATGTCTCTACTAAGTTACTACCACACATGTTCGACATCGTGAACTGCTGTAGTTTGCTGATTTGTTATATCATGAAAATATGTTTTAATTCAAGTATTTTTGATCCATTAGTGTTTTCGAATAGCGAATGAAACAGAATTCGTTTAAAAAATTGTGATTGTAGCATGATTCGGTGGACTAAATCGAAGTGCAATGGCTGTAAGACCATAGTCAGTTATGGCAAGGGCTGGAAATAATATTGATTGCATACCTCGCAGATGAAATCAGATACAAAGGCCAACGAGGCCAGCCCAACATTTCGTTGGCCAGTCAAAACCCATAAGAGGTTCTTGGATGCATCTTACGTACTTTTCCTCCCTGCTTTTAACAGTAACACGAAAAGAGAGGGGCAAAGAACCCGAAGATATGCCCTCAGATATTCCCTTCGTACCCGGATGTATTTGTTTGGCCTACCTTCAAGTTTCTTCTTCAAAAATACTCGAGTTAACAATAACGAATTTTTGAAGGTTTTCGGTTTCTTCCGACATCTTTCCTTCTTTGTGATTTCTTCAAAGCTTTTGTGGAAAGGTAGAGGTAAAAGTGTGTGAACACCTTCCTGGCGCCCAAGTGCTCATTTTTCTCCTTCTCACTCCTTTTATGATCATCAAACAGTATTGTATTTTTGTGTTCACGAAGTGCCGATTGCCTGCAGTAATTTTGAGGGAGATCGGTTTTTATGCTTCTACCTACGTGTGTTAGTTTTGACCATCAGAAAGAATCTGCGTCGTTCAAAAGAACACATCAAAGTTTGTTGAGAGAAACTACCTCACCAATTTATGGCTGTAAGGAACTAGACCAAGATAAGTAGGGAAATTGAAGATGTTTTTCAAGCGCAATGCATGCTGGGCTGATTGCGCAGAGCTTATCCAGTTTTTGTTCAACAATTGCTGCCGGGTTTGCTTAAGAGTTCACGGACGCTAGGGCACTTTTGGTGATTTGTTTGGGTGCCTTCGGTGTTTGAATTAAATAAAAAAGATGCACTGCTTACGTTTGACCTAAGTAGGGTTAAAAGGATGATCGCACTGCAAACAAAACTGCAAAGAGTTTTCAACGGAATAATAAGTTTGTTAAACAAGGCACAAGTAACTCACTGTGTCACTGACTTCATCGATGTTTTCAAATGCATAAACACTATTCACTGTAGTATTCTCTCGCCTATCGTCACTGTTAAAGGCATATTCCGATGAAAGAAATCGCCGCTTTTTCCCACTCACTTACTCATGAATTACCATGTGGGCGAAATCAATCCGACACTGAGCACGAGAAAGAGTTGCATTATTTTTTCGCACACCATAAGCTAGTCGCGATTCTGTGAAGCAATGATCGATGTTTTTCTAGCTCTGGCAAATATTCTGTTAATATACGCAATGAAGTCGCTAGAGGGATTGCATTCAACTGCAGCATATGGTACCACTTCAGTTATCCAACAACAAAAGAAGGAGAGACCACTCGAACTACTTGAGATATTTATTTACAACTGGCCGCTTACCAAACACTGCTCTAACTCGCCATCGGGCTTGTGCTGTTTTCTGTTCGGTGTTCTTTGCTTTAAATCCAAAAAATAGACGATTTTTGCGTGAAGAAGTAAACCAAACACAAAGTAGGTTAACGACAAGCAAGCAAACTATTTTTTCACCAGAAATCTTATACCGAACTGATCTAATAACGGCGAAGACGGAGACGCACGACTGTCTTCGTTAACGGTTTGAACTAAACTGATCTCTTTTCGGCGAACTGCTCGGTTCAAAAGATTGAGAACTTCGTGAGTGGCTTTGGAGAACTCGCCGCGTCATTGAGTGGATCTTCGCGATCAATCGCCTTTAGCTGGACTGTCGATCTTTAGTTTTTAAGCTTTTCTTATATGTTAACTAGCAAATACAAGAGATATGATGTAATTTGTTGCTACATTTGATAAGTAATTTATTTAGTAATTTAGTAATTTCATTGCCTTGGGAAAATTTCAATAATATGCCATGATCGTTGCTAGGATCGTTGGTACGGGTTGATGTCTATGTCGAGTCAGAGTTTGTTTATATAATCTTGAAAGGTCATTTAAATCATTCCTTGAGTATACTCATAATGTCCCGTAACTTGGCAAACGCGAGAACACGATCGTCACTCGTAGATTCTGTATTAGTTCCAAATATGCTACGTGGAATGAGGTCCACTGAAATGGCGTTTGGGAACGTGTTTTTGTAAGAGAGGAAGTACTGAAACATAAACAAACAAACCGGACAAGCAACGGAATGACATCGTTCGTCAGACGATACGTTAAGCTGGTCCCGGAAGCATGCTGTGTGTATATCCGTGTGTGTTCGTAGCATCAGTATTTTTCTGTTCATCTAGTTTTTATTGATACCGAAGCTAATGTATCCTTTCG
>KE525262.1:579319-606026 GCA_000441895.2 Anopheles sinensis | reverse complement strand
AGAAATGTTCCAACAAAGTTCCGAAACCAGTCAAAAACATGAATCTTTGATGCTTCATAAGTCCGTCAGTTTTAAGACGATTGAGATGATATGAACTGTATTTCAAAGATCTTTAGTAGTACTATGTTTTGCCTGAAAGTTGCTTTTAGATCCGACAAACTGTTTAAGAGATATTTTGGATTTAATTCAAACATTTATTGAACTTCGCAAATCAAGGTCAACCGTTTATGTTTGATTTCCATCCTACTGTTCGCGGAACATAATAGCAAGCGGAAAAGAAACCAAACAAAAGTATGGAAACAATTGCGGCCGGGCGTGCACGCACAATGGAGCATGCATATGTTTTTTCTCGTTCTTTCATATGCGTTTCCGACTTCGCGAAATGTATGGAAACAATTGCGGACGGGCGTGCACAAAGAACGAAGCATGCATGCATATTCGTTCTCTACTCTTCGCTCTACTACACGATTCCGACTTCGAGCGACGGTCGTTCATGGCGCGTTCATGGTTTTTACCCCGCACCGGCCGTGCTCACCCTCCGTTCGAGGCGTCGCCCCCACGGTCCCGCGCGGAAACGTTCATCATCGCTACCCCGCACCGCCGGAGAAGCGAACCCCTTCGTGTCGACCCCCTCTGGCCCACATTTTGGTGAATTTTGAGCGGGAAAATGAATTTTCGCTGGTAGGGTGGACTGTCGATCTTTAGTTTTTAAGCTTTTCTTATATGTTAACTAGCAAATACAAGAGATATGATGTAATTTGTTGCTACATTTGATAAGTATTTTATTTTATTGCCTTGGGAAAATTTCAATAATATGCCATGATCGTTGCTAGGATCGTTGTACGGGTTGATGTCTATGTCGAGTCAGAGTTTGTTTATATAATCTTGAAAGGTCATTTAAATCATTCCTTGAGTATACTCATAATGTCCCGTAACTTGGCAAACGCGAGAACACGATCGTCACTCGTAGATTCTGTATTAGTTCCAAATATGCTACGTGGAATGAGGTCCACTGAAATGGCGTTTGGGAACGTGTTTTTGTAAGAGAGGAAGTACTGAAACATAAACAAACAAACCGGACAAGCAACGGAATGACATCGTTCGTCAGACGATACGTTAAGCTGGTCCCGGAAGCATGCTGTGTGTATATCCGTGTGTGTTCGTAGCATCAGTATTTTTTTCTGTTCATCTAGTTTTTATTGATACCGAAGCTAATGTATCCTTTCGTACTGCCGTCTTTTCACTAGTTACTATGTAAAATCGTTAGATTTTGGCGTCAATGAAAGCATTTCATGATTTTATATCGGGTGTGTTTGTTTACTTTCTCGTCGTTAAACAAAACTACTCTGGCCTACACAAGTCTGCTGCAAGTCAAGTCACGGAATAGGAAACATGTTGGCGACTGACGTTGGGTGGTGAATACCTATCGCCGAAGCAATAACCAGTCGTAATCGTAGTCCACCGGAGGGAATCTGTTTTAAATGGTCAATATTGGCCTTTGAACTTTAATAAAGTATGTGCCAAAGAAACAAACATGGGCAGAAAATTAGAGTGTTAAAAGAAAAACTAAAGATAACCTATATAAAAACTTAAGATAACCGCCATCAGCAGGTATATGAAAAGATATTAGATTTTCTGTTTCCTTCTTGCAGCAAACACACATGGGCTTCAAACTGTAACCTTTCAATGAATGGAATATTAGAAGCTGATTGAATGATACGTGTTAGCGCATGAATGAAGGAGCACTTCTATGAATCGAGCTGGACCACGCAAAGGTTTTGTTCGTTTTTTGTTTTTTTTTAAACCGCTTTTCATTCATGAAATATAGTGGCTTGGGCATTGGAACGCCGGAGCCTCGCTAGCGCCTCATCGATCGACCGTTAAGCATTAATGAGACGTAAATCAACGAAACTACACCAAGCCTTACTCCGTAGCGCCCAGCTGGTGCCGCTAGCTCGCGCGCAAATGTTAATCTGCACGACGCGTTTGCCCACGTCTCGTCATCGTCTTGGTAAGACGATCGGCTAACCACTAACTGACCGACCAGTTTCACATTTTGTTTCAGGAGTTTCATTTCTTGTTTGTCCGCTTGTTTTTTCCCTTTTCAGTCGCTCCGCACTACAATGCCCCTTTCCCAACTGCCTCGCATCTGAACATAAACATTGGTGTGTTCCATTAAATGATTAGCCCACGCACATCTACGTCCTTATGATGATCGACCAATGCATTTCGCTCTGTGGGTTACCATTTCGTCGAGGCGAATTGGCATGAGAAAAGAAAATGAAAATTGATGTTTTAAACAGAAGTATTAACACTTGTTCCGCATCACCTTGGCGAACAAATGAGAAAACGTTTTTAATTGAGAATGGGGAGCATAAAGAATTGAATGTGAATGTGGGTACAGAAATGAAATGACCCTACGAGTAGCTGTGCGTAACTAGAATAACTTCAATTTTCCTATTGCAGTTCCAGTTTCAGGGAAGTTACCGTTTCGATGTCCTATGCTCGAACAAAATCTGATTGTGAAATTATCAGCAATTGCGAATATTTAAACAATTAACAATTTTAAGTGAATTTTTAAGATATCACAGACGGTCTCCTTTCGCGATGAACGGACGAAAATGATTTGAAATTTAAAATTTGCAACAGTTCAACCGGTAATTAGTTCGAGGGTCGCCCGATAGATGGTTACCGGTTCGTAGAACGGAGAATTTCAAATCGTTTTCGACCGTTAATCGCGTTAAACGGTTTTCTTCACTTCGCATCGTTTTGCAATTTCAGTGACTTTTTTGGCTTTCACCAGTGCTTCTAGTGGTTTCAAAATGTGAATGAAAAAGAATTGGCTGTCGTAAGTTGTGCCGCGTATTTCAAAGGATCATTTAGCGTCCTCTTCTGCAAAGCTATACAGAGGAGCGAACTTTTACTTGTAGGATTTCTAACAAATGGTACAACTCACAACAGAAGGGACCGTGCCTATACAAAGTTCTTGAGGACAAATATTTCTCAGCAGTGGTGGGAATACACTGCGTTGAGGAATGAATATACGAAGATGCCAAGGTTTTTGAGCTGACGATCCAGAACTAGCTAATAAGGGCCGCATCCAGTTTCACAAATGAATAACGGCATGGCTTCATGCCTCGTCAGTCAACCTCCACAAATTTGGTGAAATTTGTCTCGGAGTATATGGAGCCAAAGGGATTGCGTGTATGCAAACATGAAGGCCGGGTTCGACAGTGTATCTCACGATATCTTATTAGCAAAACTTGGCAAACTAGGCCTTCCTCATGATGTTGTCAAATGGTTTCGTTCGTACCTTATAGGCTGGGAATATCAAGTAAAATTCGGGATTCACGTGCAAGTCAGGCGTCCCACAAGGTAGTAGCACCAAATCCGACCTGGACCCATTGCTTTTCCTTCTATATGTTAATGAAGTGGCCTCGGTACTACTGAGGGGCCGTTTGTCAATGTTCGCTGACAAAACAGAGTATGCAAATTAGTAGGGTCAGTCAAATTTGTACCGAATAACGGCAATTATTAGACGTAAATGAGCTAGGAAGTGTTGTTTCTGATGCCTGAGGAAATATCAAAGAAGAGACAGCTCAAAACCACGTTTGAAGCATACTAAACCAAATATTTCAAACTACATATCCATTAAAAAAATTAATATTACAGACACACCTCGGAAAACTCCTCAACGTTATTTCAAAACTGAGCCACTTAACACCAGTTCATTTTATTTTTATTGATAATATCGATATCCTTTTAAATCCAGCAGACTGGGGGTGGCTCTATATAAACTGGACATACGATACTCGTAGTATTCCACTATGTGCAGGTTCCACTATGTTTTACGAAACATTGTAAAAATGTTATGATATTGTCTTCGACAGGTGGCCTTTCATGAGAAGGAAGTAACTACTTTTCTTATAGGAGTAGAGTCGAAGAAATTGTTACACATTTTTATAAACATTCCAAAGCCTACAAAATTAAACCCTTAATTGTTCTAACCTTTTAATTCTATGCATTCGGTTACATTAAAAGTGCATACGTTAATTTTCGAAACCATTTTTTGCTTTCAGGAGAATTGACGTTGACGTGTAGGAAGGTACTTAGCGTAGTACCAAATCCGACAATCAACATTCTCATAAAGCGCTTGATGATGATAATAGACGTGTTCGACATTAATCGCACATTAGTATAGCATTGACCGCGGGGTGACTACGTTGTGAAGTTCCGTGCTTCTATCTGGCCATGATGAGTGGAAATCGGGAATTGTTGGAAGCATTGGTGCGCTTTCCCAAAAAGGATATTTTCGATTGTGTGCCGCTGATTTATCTGGTGCTGAAAATGAGCGGAATGGGTTGCATTACTCCACGGTTCGGAATTCGCAATGGAACGACCATGACTACCGTGCTAGATGTTGTCCTGTTCGTAGTGAACCTAGTTCTCGCCGTCAGCTTGATGGTCTACGGCACGTTCTTCGCCGAGCGGCAATTGCAATCGCCAATCATGTACATCGGTCTGAAGATGGTAAACTTCACCTGTTACGCGTCCACCATCTATGGCTTGATCAGTTGTTTTATAAACCGTCATGACATCTGGAAGTTCTACAACGAGGCCTACGTCATCGACACCATGCTCGCTAAGCTTGGCGAGCGAACTAATTTTAACCGCAGTTTTACGCTTTTCGTCATGTATTATGGCGCTGCAATGGGCACTTGTCTGTTCATGATCATCATATTGTACCGCAGAACCATGTCTTGGCTATTATTGCTTAATTTAATCTACACCTACTTCAGCCTCACAACGTTCCACATCGTCAGTGTAACGTGCTTAGAGGTGGTTTGGGTGCGAAACCTGCGCTTAAATAGGGCGCTTCGCAGGCAGCTTTCTCTTGCTGATAACGTAGTTGAGGCGCCAACACTCATAACGAGCGGTCCAAATCAAAAGTTGGTGCTACGCCAAATCATGCAAATATTCGATTTGGTTTGCGATCTGGCTGACGAAGGTAGTTTCTATTACGGAATTCAGGTATAGTAAATGGATGACTGGGTGGAAGTTTCTTTACATTTTTAACACATGGGTCCAATTTGCTATTATCTGTAATTATAGATTATGGTCAGCATTGCAGGATCCTCGTTTTCTTGCTATTCTACACCTTTGCTTTTACACTAGTCATCCGTTCGGTGCTCCCATTCGACAGTGTGTTCCACGCTGGTCCTATCATGTCATATTTGATATTTTTGTACAACATATTGATTGTGGCTTGTTTTGGTAATGCATTAAAACAACAGGTAACACTTTTGTTTGCTTTTTTGTGGATCGACCAAATTCAAACACAATTCTCACACCATTATTTCGGTTCCATTTTTTGTTCGCAGGGAAAGCTCACTTCGAAGTTGATCGACAGGGCCATCAATTCGACAAATAATGCAGATATAATCGAGATGGTATCAGGGGTATTGCGTGGGTCATTGCTTGCTGTCGCTTAATGTAACCGATCAATTTTCCACTTTCCACCCACCATGACGCACCTCATTCGAAAAGTATCGTTTTTATGTGCATGCGTGGCTAGGGTTGTCCTGAATGTTATGTTATGTATGCCTTCATTATGTTTTGTTGTCATACATCAAACCAGATTGATATTGAAAACCTTTCGGATCGTCACACGCTTCAGCCTGTATGCTCATCGGAGTTCCGTTAGTTTGATTTTGCTTCAATTTGGTTCGTTAAAACAGAAAGACTTTTCAAAATGCTAGTTTTTGCACTGTTCGTTAGCTTTATTTTTTATTACGCTGAAACATGGTGCTTTGTGTATGGTGCGAGTAGATATTTTCACATCAAGTGTTGTTCGCAGAGGTTGCGAGTTTTTATTTCGTACGCACTCATGACCATGCCCGCAATTGGATTTTTTTTCTTATCTGTCGTTTAGTGAGCGTCTACGCAATCGTTTGTTGGTCAACGGATGCCTGCGGGTTGATTGAAAAGGATCGCGTGGAAAATCGAAGAATCAATTGATTGATGATTGATACTTGATTATGTGACCCAAAAATAATCTCTCTCGGAACGTAGTTCTTACTGGGTTCCCGTCCAATCCTTGGATTACGTCACGAGCGGGCATCCTTTAGTTTGTTGAATTTTTGGAATCAATTTATCCTCCAAAAAATGGACAGTGTCAGCCTGGACGTGTTCGTTGGGGTATGGAAAAGACATATGTTATTTTTGCTGATGTATACTAATTTTTTCATGCCTCATCGTTGTTGTTACTCGACTATATTGGTGGCGTTACATCGTTGCACGATGCACTTCTGGATGCATGCGCTTGGAAACGGTTTAAACAAATAAACTGTCTGAGCCATGAATGAACTCGTCTATTGGATCTCTTGCGATTGTAATCATGGTGTTGGTGCTGATGATGGCAGTTGCGCATGTTTTTAATGCAGCTGGGCCATCGATCACCGATTCTAACGTGTGGATTGTTCCCCTTCGATTGGACGCTAATTTTTTCGGTAAGTTTATGCATTTCTATTTTTCTTGTTTTATTAGTTTCTCGTTATCCTTTTTCAAATCTACTATCTTTATTTAACGTATGAGTAAAGTAACAAAATCATCACCACACAACTAAAACTATGTTTGTCACATGTGAAATTATTCTTAATAAGGGTAGTGTTATAGAACGTTTTGTAGGTAGACAAATAACAAAAATTTGTAGTTTGTCTAATCATCAAATATAAAAATTTCAATAGACTAAACATTCTATAGTTTAATTATACAAAATATAACAAGAGTGACAGAAACAGTAAATATTGGGATTACAATATTTATACATTGAAAGAGTGGAACTTAACATTGTAACAGTGGAATTTAGTAGGAGATAGAAATTGAAACCAACAAATGAGAAAAATTATACGATACATACAATCAAATCTAATTTTCCGCTTTAATCAAATTTACTTTTCAATTTTTGATGAATTCAATATGTCCCATCTCTCATTCTAGATACTTTCCACTGCAGCAACGTACATCATTATACTTCTTCAATTTGAAAGTGCTGGCAGCTCAGCGGCTTAATAAACTATTTGGCATGATGATGATTGTTATCACAAAACATTGAATACCCAGGATCCGCGTACTTGAGCATTTTTAACTCCAAACACGAAAACTATCAAAAACGAAAGAATGTTTTCTCATTTAAAGACCTTTTAGTTTTTGAACGATTATATGTTTTGTGATTAAGTTTCAGGTTCCGTGTGTAACATCAATGTTGTAATTTTAAATCAAATTTTAAACTATTTATCATTCCCTCGTGTTAAATGTCAAATAAATGATATGTTAGATATTGCTAGTAGATAATTTTAGTATTTTAATTTCTCATGCAGCGGTTGAAAGACTCATATGTACGTATATCGAGCATACTAGCTTTTTGTTTTTTACATTTTTATGACACAAAAAAATTGTCAATGCCTAGGTAAAGTATTCAGCCAACTGAATTCCTGTCTTTTCCTTGCATCGCCTCCAGCAAAACGCCGTTTGCCACGTTGCTCGTGAAACGCAGCACATGCTCGGGCGTTTTGTCTTTGAAGCATCGTTGGTATCGTTTGTGAGCTGATGTTTCCTTGTGATAGTTGCTGGTAGTAGCATCAACAGTCACGTTGTTCGTTGTCGTAATAAGGACGGCGCCATTTTCGCCGCAGGGATGATGAAATTTCCATTGTGTATGTGTCGTATAGGTCTTTTGTGTGCTTCGTTCGGAGAGTCACGATCTTCTGCTGCTGCTCCAGAAGAATGCTTCAGGGTGTTGAAAAGGATACATTTACGCCTTTTCGATATCCACCACTAAACAGCGGGATGTATACACATCCCTTCGAAATATGCAGCGGTAAAGTCGGAGAATGCATCCGTCTTCATGAAACGTAAGAAATAATGAATATTCCTGAGATTATGGTGAACCAAATATCAAATGCATCAATGCAATTGTCGTACGAATTCAAAGAAAATTAAAGCTCAATTCACATCTTGGTCGTACATGAGTTTGGTTTATCAAAGATTAAATAAAAGAACCAGCCTCTCAAATGAAAATTCTTCAAATGACCGTTTTCGAAACTGGACGGTTCATGGAGGGCAGGATGTTTGTTTGATTTAAAATAGTTCATTGAATAGTCGAAATTTGTAAACTACATAATAAAACGAAACTAATTGTAAGGGTTTTTCTTCCAAAGCGACTGCAATATCAATCCCGATGCACTTTTGCAACGAATGGTAATGGTTCAGGAAGCAGGTTGGTCAACATACATGTTCAATGCTAAATATCGAATGGGACTCACGGTTCGAGTTGAGTACTCGAATGCACACACATGTGAAATAAATCAAGCCGTTGTGACGTGCACTTCCTTTTGCGATGCTATATTGACATACGTTCGACGTATCGTAGCCTTGATTTGATTTCAAGTACGAAACATTGAAAAAAGCGACAATCTTAGACTGATTCGAGGAGTTGGATAGGATGCAATACAGAAAGCAGTATGTTTGTCTGCTGAAATACACACTTCTGGAGATAGGTATTTGCTGCATTTGGATCACACGAATTGCTGCCAGCGGAAATAGGGGTTGGCAAATATTGGAACGAATAAGGTAGGAGTAGGAGTGCAAATGATGTCAATGTGTGATGCTCAATATAATTCTACTGGCAGCCGGTTTTATTTCTTGAAGCAAAACAGAAACTAAACATAATTTGTTGTTTGAAACCGGTTTTGGCTTTCTCTGTGTATGTTTTCTTCGCGTAAATAAAAACACATGGTGCATAATGTAAATAATGTTCATCATCTTACGGTGGTTTTGGTTCTCTACCAAGATCTTCGAATTTTAACTGCCAAATTAATTTCAACCTTCATGATTACCTTATTAAATTAATTCGATATACTCTCTTGTTCAAAACACCAACTTCTTCGGTATCCCGTCTATTTCGCCCATGTTGCGTTCAATGGATTTCAGAGTACACACATTCATTGGATTCGTTGTGACAGTTTGAGGACTGGGTCCTTGATGATGGAACAGAAACGATCGATTCAGTTGGTATGCAGATGAACAACATTTTTAGTTTGGTTAACAGATACTATATAAAATTAAATGGAATGCACAACATATTTCGATATTTAAACTTTGTGAAAGGTAAGTAAATGGTAAGGACTGAACAGATTGTTGGATCGAAGTTTATCAAAAGTATCGGCATTTTTATTTCTATTTGCCAATTTTCTCAATAATTGACACTACATCCATCCTCGCTCCATCTCTCTGTTTGTCATCTTGGCATCAGAGGCTTGATACGAATATTTAATATTCTAACCGGCTGATTATGAGTTTTCAATAAACATAAATATTCAAGAAAAGGATTCGATCTTAAAGATAGGCTATTTTGAAAGAACAATATGTCATATGATATGATGATGGCCTCGTTAAGCCTGCGTGAAGGACGGAAATAGAAAAGTTTATAAACAATGAACAAATGAAAGAATTTATTAAGTAAAACCGGCTGCCTATCACGTTGGCTGCCATGGCTATAATTTTTGATAGCCAGCTGTCATTTGTTCTAAAAAGTTTTTTCCCCATAAATGTTTGAAAATGCAGCATGAAAATTATTGTATTATTAAAAACTAAATCTTTGGGAAGCATTCTTGACAGCCAACGTGCTATGCATGTGTACTATTCCCACGTATATGGTTTTTGGCAACACTATTAGGCTGCTTAGTTCGATCCTGGTTATTTATGAGTTTAGTTTTGTTAGTATAACATTGCTTCATTCATCGGTTTTTAATCCTGTTTAGCAAACTAGTTTAAAAGAGCCGTCTATCGATGTGCGATGAAAACAGGCAGTCATTTTTGAGGAAATCATGCCACACATAGAAACCCCGAGTGATTTGATTTCTGTCGACGACAGGGAGTAATCAGCTTTGGTACGGCATTGGCCATTGTTGACACAAGGGAGTTACGAAGCGGGCAGTTGATTTGATTCAATTAAATGATTTCCATTTGGTCATCCTTTCAAATCGACCTTTTGCAGATTTATGTTGGCTGCCTCCCTTCATTACCGATGAAGCGTCTTCCATTTTCCGATACACGGATCGTCGTGAGCTTTGAAACCTTAAATGCTCGCACGTTCTGAGCAACAATGAGTGGTCGGTGTTGTTTGTGTTAATAAGAGCGATGGCCATGCCATGATTTCCATAGGCAAACACGTTCGACCTGGTTCTATTGCGGTCTGGGTCAGATTTATGTGTTGCTATGTTGAATGGCTCATCAACATTGGGCGATCTGTACGATTGTAGGGAACTGGCTACCTTATCTCATTGAGTGGCAATGAATCATTTGTTATGAATAATGCGTCCCAAGCTTGCGTTTGTAGAAGTGATTTTTAAGTTTGTTAGAAGTTTATACCTTTATATCGTGAGATGAAATAGTAAAGATACTCTTTGTTCCAAATTTGCTTTAAACGCTTTAAGCAGATATAAATCCGCAAACTTGTTTGACATGGAATAATCATTCGGTTCTAAACTAGGTTTATCGGTGTCTCGGGAATCGTTGGTTGACTAAAACAAAATTTACAAACGAATTTTCAAAGTTTCATAATATTATCAATCAAATAGGATGCATTGATTGAGTAAGCACTGGCCGATTTTCCCTGCAGGTTAACTTACAAGCGTCACAGAACCGTAATTTGATTCGGTGGCTTCGCGAAACGAACTAATTGAGCCAATTTAAATTTATCGTTGTAATTAATGAAGCGACTGCTTACTCAACATTTGCAACGAATGATAAATACTATTATGAGTTGGATAGATTGCCTAAAACCAGCACGCATTGGGAGATCACAAGTTAGTGGCGTGTGTAACTAAACAACATAATTAGATTGGACATTTCCAGAAATACGATTGATTCTGGGTATCGGTTCATAGGTTTTTGTTTTACTTTGGTTGGGTATTTCAATGAAGCTGTTGGAGTTGTTTGACTATTGCAGTTGCTAGATTTTGAAAAAGTTTTGTGTCATTTCACCCAGTGTGCGTACCTGTTTTTTAAGCGAAGACCTCGTAAATTGAGAAACAGAAAAGACTGTTCGTGTTGAAAAGGAAATCAATCGTAATATCAGCGATTGATATTTGATATATCTTAAACATTTTGAAAAAAATGCTTCAGCTCCTCTTGCCAATTGGTTTGGTTCATTTGGAAATAAAATGCAAAGTTTTTTCTACTTCCAATAGAAATATATTACTTCTTGTCAAAGTTTTCTCGTATAATAAGGGAGATAAACTATGAGATCACGATAGAAGGTCTGGACTGGGGTAAATAGAATAAACACAATAATGGATTTCGTCGATTTCGTGTTGTTGGCCAATGCATAGCACGAGGCTGCTGCCTTCACCAATTTGCACTATAGCGATTGTTCCTGTTGACGCCCGGTAGGAGGCGGACCAACTGATGATCGAAGTGTTAGTCTCCAACTTAATTGTCTGCCGGCTAAGAATACCGAATTTCCCTTTACCCAAGGCGTTGGGAAAAGTTTTGTTTGGATGAGTTCGTCTTGTGTTGTTATGTTGCGAAAGGAAAACGATGTGCTTCCTCTGACTACCGCATTTGGTGATTAAATGGCTTTGGTTCTGCCGTTTAAGTACGATCAAAGTAAGCGGTCTGTACCGAAGAGCGTTGTTGTTTTTCATTAGTCTAACTCGAGTTGTAAATAAACGGAGTTCTAATTGCCGTTCAATGCATTATATCTGCAGCCCGAATATTGTAACGCTTGATTGCCTACCGAGTGAACCGGTGTGTTATGTTTAGTACATACATGTTGAACTAGTCAAGACAGCTCTCGATAAAAGGATTATCGTTTTCTATTATGTGATGCGAGCTAGAAGTCTCGCGTTTAGCACATGTGCATAACACCCGAGGATGTAAAACATTGTCCTCTATTAGCGTAGAATTCAATCAAGTCTGGATAAGAGTTCTGGACAAAAGAGAGGAGGTAATAGATCCCAAAGGCTGTTTACATTTGTCCGTTTAACCTTGGAGTTGGTCAACCTAGAGTACAATGTGATTAAAAGCCTACACTTGAGTCGCTACCGACGTTAGGAAGCGATGAGTATGGAATTTTCCCCGAAGTCAATTTAATCGTTTAGATCTAATCTAAATTGGAATGAACAAAAAGCAAAAGTTACAAACCACCATATCAAATGGTGAAAAGTATATAGGGTAAGCAATTCAATAGTGTAGCTAGTACCAACACTTGAGGTAGTGGAATAAAATCCTAGCTCTACGAAAACTTAAATACAATAGCGTTATTTATACTAGTATGAAATTTTCTTTGATCTTTTACGGAATGTTCACAAGATAAATCTCACCAATTTGTAATATTTAAGGACACCAAAATTTTTTTTTTCCAAACAGCTTGAACTAATATGCTGGATTCCTTAAAAAATTATCAGGAATGCCTTAATTTCCTTAAGACAATAAACCAAACATTGAAAAAAGCATTGGTTTATGAGACCAATTCATTGGTCTTTGACCGATAAAAGGCATTGGTCTACCAGAAATATTACCGTTTTGTCTAAAAATATCATGTTATCGTTTTGTCTAAAATATCCATCAAAAATACCATCATTTTTCATGATAAACGGTAAAAATAGATGTTTTTCAGAAGAATACTCGTGTTTCGATCATAATTGTTATAAAAAATGTAAAATATTGTGTTCTTAACACTTATAAACTACATCATATTGTTAGTTACATGACTAAGCGCGCCACCAGTATTAGATAGTTTAGTCAAAACTTAATTGAATTATAGTCGTAATAACATAATTATCTCATTGCCAACGAAGTGTTTTCAAAAGCAGATATAATTACTGAATGATCAACAGCATACGTATTACACAGGATTTTCAACACAAAAGAACGGTGAACATTAATCCTTCGTTAATTTTATGCTTCCATATTATAGGCCGGCGTGGCAAGGCTACACAATGATCAAGGGAGCGCAAAAGGATAATGCCATCTCGTTTGGAAGGTAATTTATTGATTCTAGGTTTGACATGAACTTTCTCTGGTGAATGACAGGCATTGTTTGCCTTTCAATTTGATTCTATTGTTCATTGTCTCCCTTTCTCTATACATTTTAATTCTCATTTTTGATAGCGGATTTCCTCGAGCAACCAATTTCTGTATCTAGAACTGTTTCGTATAATGTTAAATGAAAACCGGGTTTATCTCAGGTAAGCCTAGTGTTTATCCTCATAACAACAATCTAAAAGCTTGGGATGGGCCCCCGGAGGGTGCTGATACGGAAAGTAAAGCTCCAATATAATTTATTATCTTTATCTTTAGGTAGTAGTATTTTCAACTGACCAAAAAAACAGAAGAAGGCGCAAGGCAATGTCTCATGTGTTGCACCGCTTGGCTTGGTTGGATTTACCTTCCATGCTAAGCCGTAGTACTTGAACTAGACTCGGTGTTGATGGAGTGTTCGGAATTATCAAGCAACTTTTAAGCAACGGCTGGATCTTGCCGCAAACTTTAATT
The DNA here is from genome assembly GCA_000441895.2 of Anopheles sinensis. Classification (NCBI taxonomy): domain Eukaryota; kingdom Metazoa; phylum Arthropoda; class Insecta; order Diptera; family Culicidae; genus Anopheles; species Anopheles sinensis. The sequence continues at coordinate 592,466 of KE525262.1, read as the reverse complement.
TACTTCCGCTGTATTTACTTACCTATGAATTCTCCAAGCCAGTGCAGAAATTCTTATTCCCTCCGCCATCTGAAATGGTGTAGTTGCGTAACACATGACTCTGTATGGTAGGACCTTGCGTCGCAGCACCTGATATTTAATATGCATCGGTGCTTTCCTTCATCGCTATCGAAGTGCATTGCTGTGCATTTTTCGAAGCATTTCAGAGAAACTTATGTCGTGTACCGCTTTAGCACCCATTTTGGCAATTCTGGGAAGCAAACTTATTGTGCAGAACTTGCTCCCTGCAAAAAGTATCAGCATTATGCGTGTCGTTTATTTTGAGAATTCGCTACGAAACGCAGATGATGAAGGTGCATGGCAGAGAACAAAGTTCGGCAAATATCATGTCCACCCTTCGTTCCGTGTCGTTGTCGTTGTACGCCATGCTGCAGGTGAGAGGAACTGAATTTTTTTCTTCTTGCATGACTGTTCTGGAATGAGATACTTTGAAAAATTTAACTCTTTTAAAGGGGAAGCTTCACTTTCGTGAAATTTGACATTATATCGATATTTGTAGAGTCTTAGAAGATCAAGTCATGTTCAGGACGGAAATATCTTTTTTGTTGTTTTATGTTCCAAGTCACCTTATTCGTATAGTTATCGCAGGGTTATCGCACATTACGGCACACTTTACGATCACTAACATAATGCACTTTTGTGAAAAAAAAGTGTTTAAAACTTATGCCCCTGTGGCTAGACAACAGGAGTTATGTTGATTACCTCCAAAAAAATTCAAATACAGTAAATTCAAGCTTTTAAAGGAACAGACGAATGCTGATTGAATCATGTTATCGTGTTTTTTTGTTGTTGTTGATGACGATGTAATAAGGTGTAATATAACTGTAGTACAGTGTTCTAGTAAACAAATCTATTGACGGTACTTCAGTGTAGAATTTAAATTTAATCTTGAATTATTGGTTTTTACGAATAAAATGTATGACAATATATTTATGCAATCTGTGCAATGACGTTATGGCTGTGGCTGATTGAAATTGATGGCACAATTGTAATTAAAATACTAGGAATTTTAGGAGTGATTTTAATCTTCTTTTCATTTCAAGAATTATGGAACTGTAACGTTACGTTCTGAATGGATTTGCAAAATCGCACTGATAAAAAATTTAGGTACGCCAAGCTCGAACTGGATCATGATAATGCTGTATGTGGCAAGAGCCGAGATAATCTGAAACAGAGAACCGAAATTTAGCACCATTGGCAAGAAGTGTATAAGCCCACATTTAGTTGCCACTTACCGACAGTACAAGAGTCCAATCGAAGCAGAACAGGCCGCATGATACTACAGGCGTTTGGTGCTGAAGATACCGGGAGAAGAGAAGTAGCTGCAAGGAACGAAGGAAGTTAATGATAACCAAGAGAAAGAAATCCCACAGAAGAAGATGATGAGTAAGGCGGCAAATGTATTTCTATCCGACCGAAAGATCGAGAGGGTCATGCTCGATTGGCATCGCATTATTGACGTGGTCGATAAAATAAATAAGCGGATTACCAACCGGATTATGATACGGCTTATGAAGGGGGGTTGCAAAGCGTTATGCTCTATTGTCGCACGAATGTGGTCCAATAGTAGCGACACGTGGGGTTGAGCAGGGCAAACGATATTTTCCCAGCCCACAGCCGAAAACTTACTCACCCGTTCAACTGCTGCCGGTGTCTTCCATGATTGATTTATTGCCTTATGAACAAGGACAGCAGTTATTTTGCCCTACGGTGGGAGAAATGAAGGGTGAAAACACACGAACCTTGGTCGCGCCCGGACTGTGCTTGATTACAGATTGATGCAAAGGACAAGCGCTACGTACCTCTTTCTTCAGATCACTGCCAAGTTGAATAACCAGCAGGAAGTGTAGCGTGAAAAACATTGTTGTTGCAGAGTAAATGATGGCGAGCGCCTTCAAGATCGGGACAGCGTTCGCTAAAACGTTGCAGATGGCAAGGATCGTAAAGACTGCTGACATTATAACCGTGGCACATAAGAACATTGGCTGATCGATAATTAAAAGAAATAGATAAGACCATGAGGTTAATTAACAAATTGTTTTCATAAACCGTAAAATAGTTATGACCGCAGGTTGAAACTTGATGATATTACCTGCCATACAAATATAACACAAAATAGTTGAAGACCATCGCACAAGTTGGTATAGATTATAAGTAACCCTTGTAGTTGCTCCAGTATGTTGGAAGTAGGTTTTCTATTTTGAAGTTTTCCAAGAAAACACGTCCTGATGAGAAATATCATAGGTGATATTATACGTTCAATTTGTTTCGGTACGTAGGCTAACCATGAAATACAGTTACAGGAGACTGCACATACCTTAACCGTTTGTTAAGCATTTTCAATCGTTCCCGGAACCCATACAATCCAGCAATGAAAACAGTGACGGAAAGAAGGTGTATAAGCCGAAGGATGTAGTAGTACAGAAATACAAACTGAGCAGAGGTCGGATGGTTATGTGAATATTTAAAAATTGTTTTGCCTACAATCACATCAATTAGCACAAGCAGGATATTGAAGAAAGTAGTGCCTGCAATCATAACCACCGACACAAGATGGATTTTGGCATGTTTGATTTCGTCGGAAAATTTGTGAAACTGAAAGGATGAAATGGAAACGGGTCAGATTGTACCTCGATCGTATTAATACACAAGCACAAGTTTATTACCACTCGATCGGCCTCCTCTACTAAGCGCACCATACGGATGAAACGTCTTCGAAAAAGCAATGCCAGTACGGCTGATAATGAACAGAAAACTCCCGAGATCAGATGCAATAATAAAGATACAATTGTAATGATGCGCGAAAAGGGATAATTGTTAACATCGTTAGGCCACGAGGCGTACAGCATTTGAAGAAAGAACATTTGCCACAATGAAAAAAATATGACATCCATAAATTTCACCTCCGATTTCAGTAGCCTTAAGTTATTGCTATCGCCGGGGGCATCGATGCTGGGACGAGAACGCCGAGTAACGGAAACAACCGAGAAGGGTAGCAAACCGAAACATTTCAGTAGAAGGACGCATGGCCGAATTGTTTCATAGAAGTTCTCGATATTAAACCAATATTTTATGAGAGGTGACATTCTGTAAATTTGTTCGACCGAAATACAACCGTGAACATTAAATGTCTAGAGCCTTGGATCGTGGCAAACAAACACGGTTATTGTCGCGCTGATATCATACGTACACACACGCACATCGTTCCTCGGTTCCACAATCTAGAAGAATGCTATACCAAAATCAATCACTTATGGAGGCGCACGGTGGTTGGTGGAATATTTTCAAATCGAATAGCTCTTTTTCTTTAGCAAATAGCGCAATGTACCCACGAAAGGCAAGCACGAGCGAAAACCCCGGTGAAATAAACTACCCGACTGCCAAGAAGCGACTGATTCGAGTTACACCTCCATACAGCAAAGCAACGTTAGCTCCTAGTGCGAAGGACAATTCGCATCGTTTGCGTTGTGGGGCGTGAAAAGATAAACACAAACAGCGTGTTTACGGGGAGTCGTAATGTTTGTCTTGCGGCAAAGAATGGACAATGCGGTGAGGCAGGCAGGAGAATAATGGCCATTCCGGGAGTGGCGTTCTACAGGCGTCAAAATGGTGAGACGTTTTTGGAAACACATACAATATGACTAGAGCGAATGACCTGGAGATGGTTTATGTAAAGGTAACATTCCTTTGCTTGGGTTATGAAATGTTTTCTTGGATGGTTACAACTTTGTCTGAGATTTAATCAAGCAATTTCCACTACCATGTTACCTACATGTCTTTTTCCTAGAAACAGGTAACAGTTGTATCGCTTATTTTTTCAACTGCTATAAGGTTTGTTAGATCTACAATTCGCAGTATTTGCAGTTCAAAACAATGGCAAACACATTTTCAGAAAATTTCTAATGTCTAAAATTCCAAACACAATAACGTGGTATTGTTCTCTTTCGTGTTCATGTTTAATAAACGATGGATATAAAACAAACCCAAACATATAAAAGTTGTATCACTTATATATACATACATAATATGATATATATATACACATACAACTTTCGCTGAAATCAATGATTCTATGTTTTCTTTACGGAAAATGTGGTCTATGTCATTGGTTTACAATTGGGCACTCTTAACTGATAGTCGGTTGAGAGGTGAAATTTAATTAAGAGATTTAGAGAAATTTTGTTCCGAATCTATTTATCTAAAAAAAATTATAAATAAGTTGAATTTTCCACTGGTGATGATATTCTATCTTACCAAGTGGCACCACGTTCATATTTCTGAAGTAGATGAATCCTGACAGGCAGCAGTTACAAGTGTAAAAAAAAACAAATTAAATGCTGTTTCCATAACTTTGACTAACGCACTAAGATACTAGAAAAGTGAGTTTGCCTCCCTGTGAACAACTTCGACTTGTTAAAATAAATACAAGCAGATCGGTGACTGTGATGCCAACTTTTCACTCGCTGATTGCCGTATTGCACCGAAATACCGAAGTTAGACTGCCATCGTACCAGACCCAATGGACGAAGCTTCCCAGGATGCAGCTACACAAGCACCATAGCACTAACGGGTGATAATTTATTTAAATTGGTACAAAAAGAAAATGTTATTCCAGCCGGGCAGCGTAATGACGTTAAATCATTTAAAAAAGGCATCACAAAAACGGATGCCCTGGAAGTTGTGTCTGGGTAGCCTGGAAATTAGTCTTCTCTACAACGTATCCCTGGGATTTGCCTGAAATGCCGGAAGCGCATGGAAGAACAATCGGTGCAACATTGCTGCTGCCAGCTTGCTGCCACAAATTGCGAAGGCTGCAAAAGGGCGATGGATGACATTAGATGGGTTCAATTTCCATTTTCAATTTTTTTTCTTTCTTTTCTGCGATGTTCCGGCATGGTACTAATGAAAACGAGAAGGGAACAATGACGAACAGAAAGTTTGTCGATAAAAAGATAAGCGGAATAAAATAAATGTTTTACGTGACAAGCGTTTATTTTCAGCAAAATATGACCCACTGAGGATTTCTTGTAGTCCGTGCCAGTGTGAAAAGAGGCTTCTTTTCACTCAATATCTGTTTCCCTCCAACTGCTTCAACAGTTTTTAGGACTGGCGTAAGAGGTGGAAGTTCAGCAGATAACACGGAAGGACTTATCTGTACAGGTAGGGAAGCGACCTCGTATCGCATCCACATCTGGTCCAAAGCTTACCTTTGTTTAGTTTTTTAGGATTGTTTTAATTTTGTCATATCATAAATTTACCTACGATACCATAACGTGTACTGGTGTCAAGGGACTTAATCGTTTTGTGGGTTTTTTGGGACCAGCCTATTTAGAGATTCAAAGAGTTTTTAGGCAAACTTGCCACAAAGAATTGCATTAAAAAGAATAGTTTATTTTCAAAATTTCGACTCACTTAGTTGTGTGATTAAGGAAAAGAGGGTATTAGAATTACTTCATATTGTTTAAGGCTAGAAGCAAGAAACCAATTTCATGCTCCAAACAGCATATAGCTCGTCTCAGCATAAGGTGGTGTGTTTGGAGGGGTGTTGAAAGATTCCTGAAGTAGTATTTCACTTTTTCAAACAGGATCGTGCCACCGATTTTGAAATTTTCTAACAATCAAGTCGAGAAAACGTTAAGACTGATTCAATCTGAAATCGATACTGTATGAATTCTCATAACCTGAAATATTGACCCAAACTTATCCGGCGTTCATCTCTTGAAACTTTTGGAGGAAGCTGGCTGACCGGGTGGCAGCATGTGTCGAAAATATGTTTCACATATTTTTATAACATCTCCCAAAGTAGTCATTATCACTTTGTTTTACTCGCGTTTTATTCCCGGTATTATTTCGAAGCGATCCGTTTTCATGGTTTCAAAGATTGGATGTGTGGTCCCCGAATTTTCGGGAAGGTCTTGAAAATGATATTTTTATGAAATTGATTACAAAAGGAGGAGATAAATGGATTCAGGTTAGTAGTGAAAGGTGGAGGCAAAAAACGAAAATGGATTCGAAAATGGTTATGGACCGGGTGGTGTGGTAGCCCGCATTGTTTTGAGGATTTTATTTGATCGTGCAGACCTGGATTCACTGGTGTGGTGGGTATTTGGTTTGAAGCTGGCAAAAACTAAATTCATCGTCCAGAACCGATGTGTGGGAAATGTAGCTTGGTGTCGTTGGGGACTCGTTGGCATTTAATTTTAGCTCAACTTTTGAGCCGAGCTTGCAGAATATTCCGCTTAATAGGGTTCGGAGGAGAAGGAGGTTTCCATCCCAGTAGAGTATTTAAGGTTTATTTCTAGAGGGCCATTTAGTTTTTCAAACAACTTGCAGAATCAAAATGAATAACTTGAAAAAGGACGGACGTGGTTTGGAGACCTTTTTCAGTGCCTCGAGCAATTTAAAAATAGGGTTTGATGTACATGTAGCGAAAACTAACCTAACTGAATATATTTTTATTCTTGTTAGTTTTTATGTTAACTTACATCATGATTCTATTGTACAGGTGATGCGAAACTTTTTCGGAGTGCAGATGAACATGCTACTAGCTCGTATGACTAAGAACATGGCGTGTTCTAAGACCTATTACTCTGTAGCAGATTCCCGAAAAGTTTTACCATCTTCAAAAATGATTTGATGCATAATCGGTTTGTGCGACTTGTTGTAAAATACTTTTCGAAACACAAAATAAAACTTAACGAGATGGCGTTTTGCGAATGCGGCTCAAATAAACCGCAATGCAGGAAGTTGTGTTATTAATATTGAAAAATCAACAACTGCGTTGAGGTCGGATACGACCTAACATAAAACAAGTTTATTTGACAGGGGAGTTCAAGGACGAGAGTAATGATATGTGTTGTAGTCTTGCTGCTGATACTATCCTTCTCGGACGGATATACTGTAGAAATAACAGTTGATTTGTGTAAAGAATTAATTAAAATCTCGGGTGCGTATACATCAATTTTTGATGAGAGTGTTTTTAGATTAGGAGTGGAAGTTTACTTTTTTTTAACTGATGGGGAATATTTTTTATTTCTTAACTTCAATATTTTTCATGCTCCCATGATTGAGCACGATTTTAATTGAGGTTTTTGCACTAAAATACGGTGTTCTCTAAGGGAGTGCGTAACAAAACGATGCGTACTATTGTTTAGTGTATTTTACGTTGTGGTACGCACATGCACAATTTTCCTCGAAAAGAAGCACTGGTCTCGAAAGGAATGCTTATACGAATGTAAACGGGCGGGGCACTGTTTCGCACAGAAAAAAAATATTGCGGTTGAAGCGCGGAAAAATCGCATTCAAGAGAAATGGACGCAGTAGGCGAAAGAATCACGATAAACGACCACCATTGAAAAGGAATTGTGTACGTTAGGACAATTGTATCGTCTTGATAAGGGGTACTGGAGTGGTGTGGATCCACAAACACGAAACAGTCCTGGGGCACGTTTAAGTGATGATTTACTTCGAATCCCTCGGTCGAGCGTTGGCGAAGTTTGTGGTTGCCTTTAGGCTTGCACAAACAGACACACCAACAGCGTTCACGTTTGCTCCCAGGATCAACTCAATCTCAAGTGCAGGTGAGCTATGCCAACCATCAGGCCTCCCACGAGTAAACTTGTCCCCCTCACACTGTCCAATTGGAGCGTTTTGTCGCGAGCGTTTCATTTTTGAAACAAGGGTGGAAACTGTCGGATTCGGTGCAAAATATGTTATGCAACATAAAACATTGAAATAAACATATATTCATAAGGCACTTCTGCTCCGGTTTGCTTGAATTGTGTGCGAGTGCTGCGGTGAGATTGGGTGTGTCTTTCTGTGTCGGTCTGGATTGCAAAAGGTTGTGGACGATGCCGAGGCCGAATACTTCATCCGTGTCTCGAAACGGAGACTTATTGTGTATTCATGTTCGTAAACGCAATGCGAATCTTAAATTTTACTCTTGCCGATGTTCACGGGTGCGTTCAGCAAAGTTTTTCGTTGCCTTGTTTTCCTCTGTCGCCGTTTTCATTGCTAAGCGAAAGCACGAAGAATCGAGAAAAGTGCGAGCGTAATCTCAGAATGCAATAATTTGAAGACACTTTGCTGGATTGTTGTTGAGATTTAAGATTTTCTCCTGCGTCGTTCTTTCTTACTGCTTGCCACAAAAATGGATGGTGTCGCAGGGAAACTCGGGCTACGGCAGCATAAGGAAACCTAACGAACTCCACGCGTTGTCAACATATGTTAAAACACTGCTCCAGTTTCCCTTCCACTCATCCACGTGCTACGGTAATGGAGAATTCTTTTGACAATGGGAAAATGGGATCGTTTTACGGGAAGACCAACCGTGTGTTTTCTATTCCTGTCGTATGTTCCAACAATATCAGATGAAGTAAATGACATTCGCATGATATTTTTCTTCCGGAAAACCAAAAACATTTGTTTTCTTTCAGCCCCACTTTTACTAGAAGTCTTTACCGTCTGTACAAAATGTGTTTCTTTCGTTCATTCTCTTTTTGGCCACACGACGCCGGTATCTTTCAACGTGCGCACTAAACTACACTAGAACAAATGAAAAATGCAATGTAAAGCGAAGAATCAAGTTCTTTCTGTTATTGCTTAGAGTTAGGGGTATGAGTGACGCCTGTTTGTGCTATTAGTAACCTTTTGTCACTTTTCAATGTGGTCAGGGTTTGATTTTGTTAATATATTGCATAGCATTTTCTATGCCAACAACAATAATGGCATCCAAAAATATATTCACCGATTCCAGAACTCGATGATTACGAAATATTCACTTTAATAAAGCTAATAGAAAACCTGGACGTTGAACATTTATCAACTCACTATAATTCAAAAACGTCCCTTAGCATCTCTTTTGGTTCAATCCTCTTGCGTCCACTTTAAATGCCCAACTCGTAGGGACCGGTATGCGGAAATTATTCGAAAGCTTCTCATTTCTCCTATCGTTCCACTCGTTTTTCCTCTGCAAAAAATTTCAGACGGAGTGAATGGGTGAATTTTGATTTATATGTTGGCATAATTGACGAGATTGATGGATGGGTTTGCATTGGGTAGGCATGATGTGCGGTTTGACTGGCTGGGATGCTTCAGAAAAAGAGCCTATAACAGTCTCCAAAGAACACAGTTGTTTAGAGAAATGTTATGATTTATCTTTTGAGAGACGAGCTTCATGAGGCGGCAGTGGTGGGATGAAAAATAGGTGAATGTTATAATTTGAACGATATGGTGACAGTCCTGTTTTCCATACCAAGAGCTTCGATACTTGGCGTTGGAGATATAAATCATGTCATCTCGGGACCTTCTCCTTTACTATAAATCATTTCAATACGTGCCCTGTCGGTTGAACTTACGGCGGAATCGATTTTTATCGTAAATAGAAGGTGGGCCTCACTTTTCTACTTTAAAGTACATACTTTAAGTTGAAATATGATCAATTAAGAAACTGATGTATTTGTTAGTTTATTTGATAATGTAATGGTACATTCTGATATCGGCAGATTCAATTTTTAATCAAAAATTGAAGTATCAATTTTTAAACAAAACCATTGAATGGTTTTTTTCATACCCTTGTAAGTCTGTGTGTGAGTTCGACACAGCTGTGGACTCTACAATTTAAAAAAAATGAGGATAGGATATTTTCAAAATGGGCTTATTGGCAACATTTTTGACTCTAAGATATCGTCCCAATCTGCTATTGTTCCTTTTCTCGTCGGTACCGTATATTGGGTAGGAACTATTTCGTGACTTCTAATCGCTGTCGAATTCGGTCAACATCCGTGGGAATATCAAGAAAACCGCATCTAATAATGCTCCCAAAACCTCTCTACCAGTATGAGCTTTAATTTAATTAGTGCACCTAACCATAGTGAGAACCAAGCACTTGCGCTTTGGCCACTGTTAGAATCACCCCGGGGAGCATTGAAACAACGGCAGCGAATTATCCGTTCGATGTCCCGCGGGCGCAAAGGGAACACATGTTTACTGCATATCCCTGAACCCTTCTCTTTCGCCTTCACAGAAGCTTGTCGGATGGCGAAAGATGTTACATTGCCCACAGCAACTACGGGCCTCGTTTAGCTCTGAGTGAACAAAACGAGCTAACGAATGGAGAACGACGCATAGGTTGAACTCCCTAATTCAGTTAATTTTACTCCGATGATGATGGCGACAACGAATGGTTCGTGCTGTAGCCGAAAGCCTTGCTTGAGTCTGCCTTGCAGGTCTGGGTATGTTTGCGCCCGCGACACATGTTCTCCACTCTTGGTGTCACCCGTGTTCCTTGCAGCTCGTGCATTGGATGTTACCAGACTAACGGAAGGAAGCTATTAGCTATTGCATGAATTCTTCCGTTCCGTTGCTTGAGCGTGGGCCGGATATTTCGTGTTATAATTTCTGATATTATTTTCCTGGCCTTGCCCTTGTGTGGTAACCTAAACTTCGTTGCAGCTAGAAGGTGGCCTTACTGAAACTTTGGGCATGCGGGACCTTATGACACCGCACTCCGTGTGGCTTGCACTGCAGCCGATGGGCATCGGTCCGGAAGGGATAACTTTACCGGTTGCTGCAGGAACGTCGACTACGACAAGGACGCATATCTCGTAATCATCATATTTCACACAAGGCAACGGAAGGTAGCCAGCAGAACCGGACCGTGTCCCAGTTAGGGAATTCTAGAATGATTCCTAGGAAATGGATTCAACCGCGTACATCTGACAATATTATCTCCGTTCCGGTATCTGTTTCGTGTGGACATGGCTGCAGAAACGTTAACTAACGACCGGACTGAGCATTGTGCCGTGCGTGACACGAACAACACATCATCAGTGGCAGGATCGAGATGTCAGGTCTGTCCCGTCTTCAACGAGGGAAGGATCATTTCTTATCGCAAACAATAAACGAGGATGCTGAGGAGACGGTTTAGGCTCAGCGTTAGAAGCGAACAGAAGGTTCCGAGAACTTTAGTCACAGATATGTGGTACCACGTTTGCATTGATTCCTTTAGCGGTAGCTTTCTTCTCCTTTCGCTCACATTTGCGACACAGTTCCACTAACAAGTGACTTCACGCTAGATGGTGCCTTTCAGCAGAGTGTAGCTTATTTGCATAAATTTCTAATTTATCAGCAACATGTGCAACATTTTCTCAGCTTTCTAGCAGAGTTGATTGCTGTGGAGTAGGCTTGAAGAATAACTACGTTTCCTGCGTGATCTGTTTCATTATTTTCATGTGTTGTGCCTGTGGAGTGGTTCAACAATGAATAGTATTTATGTTTTCGACTGACCTTTTTTTAAACATTGCTGAATCATGTACAAACTGAGAAAATAATTCATTGATATTACTTAAAGAACTATTAGAATTTTTCTTGTTTTTCGACCTGGGGTTGTGCAATTCTGGGCTTTCTTCTCGAGAAAAGAGTATTGTGACGTCCGCGACAGCCGAGCGGTAGCGCCGGTTAGAAAATCAGCCCATGAGCGCTGGGGCTCCCCACCTCGACCGCGTGGGTATGCATCCCAACCGAGACCGGACCCTCCCGTGTACGAGAGGACTGACAAGAGGTAAAAGTCTTGTAAGCCCTTAACGGGCAGGCATGACCAAAGACGGTCGTTACGCCAAGAAGAAGAAGATTTAGTTATAAAATATCAAAGACGTAGTTAATCGCATCAAACAAATTTATTATACGACTGTTTTTTTATGATACGATGTATGATAAGTTTGGCAGGTACCATATAATTATTAGAATTCTTTCGCACTCTGCTTGCTCTGCAACAATGGTTGCAGCAATGGAAATGGAAGATTTCCTTCGACGTTCGTTTTATGTTGAATGCTATTTACATCGTTTGCAATACCGTTATTAGAATTCTTTAGCACTCTGCTTGCTCTGCAACAATGTTTTCGAAGATTTCCTTCGACGTTCGTTTTATATTGAATGCTATTTACATCGTTTGCAATACCGTTTGTGCTTGGGCAATTTCTCAAAACAGAAAGGTGTGTCGTAGTCTGATCAACATGAAAACATTGAAAATGCGTTAAAATATTCTCCTTAGCAACTCAATTCCATCCAGCACCCAAAACTAATCTATCCGAGTGATGAGGATACATTTTATTCATTAACGATCTGCTGCAACACAACCAAATTCCGGTAAATTGATTTTCGTCACTTTCTTGTTCTTGTAAATGTCTCTGAACGAAGCTTCTTTACATACCTTTTATCACAGTAACGTATCACTGCGATGGTTGTACTTTTCGATCTACCGAAACCGATTAGTGGGAGAATCTGGGAATAATGTACCTGTGATAATCCCCATCGGCAACCATGCACACATCCAGTGTGCATACATATCCTTGCATGGCTTTGGTAGTGATGCTAAAACTAATCGAGGGTCGTTGTTGGCAACTGGGCGAGTAGAAGAAGAAAACATGCTACGGTACTCACGTTGATGGTGCAGGATTTGACATAATGCACAGGGCGTAAAGTGGTATGGAGCCAAAGAACCGCTTAAGAAGGAACATCATCTAATTCTCCATCTGGGAACAATAAAAGAGAATTATCGAAATCGAGTTCAGTCTGGTGAATAATTGATTAAATTGTAATGTAGCATTTATGTCGTTCGCCTGACGACTCCCAGTTCCTCTTGGTCCCTTTTTCGGCATTCTCTACAAGACTACGAACTTATCTCATTGGCCAAACTGTGTGCAAGGGTGGAGTCGATTTCAAGAACGGTGTCTAGATTCAGTGTGACTCCTGTCGGAACGTGTGGAGTCTTGAATAAAATATCTTCAGCGTTGACAATCACTGCGGTGCTTCACGCCAACGTCGTTTAGGGTCGCTTGTCGTTGAATGACACACTTTTCGAAGCACTCTCGCTCATCAGATATTGACGCTCGTGCTAAGAGCGGATGGTTATTATCGGATTTAAGACTTTCGTTATTTCATTGGCAAGAGGCACAATGTTCTAGCTATTAGCAAATCTGTGATATGATCTACGCAGTTTAATTGTTAGATCTCTATTTTCATGTACAATCATAAGAAGTGCTTTGAGGATGTTTTGATGAACCTTACTGTTTAAAAATATAAATAACTG
>KE525262.1:555455-575158 GCA_000441895.2 Anopheles sinensis | reverse complement strand
AAACTTGCATGCAAGTTTTTCCGAGTACAATTTTCCTCGTAAAATTCCCGGAAAAACTTGCATGCAAGTTTTTCCGAGTAATTTTTAGTCGGAAAAACTTGCATGCAACTTGCATGCAAGTCGTCGGACTGGTTTTTTTCTCGCGAAAAAATCGGAAAACTTGCATGCAAGTCAAAAACTTGTATGCTCATGCATTCGACTTGTATGCAAGATTTCCATGTGGGACTTGCAAGCGGGACTTGCACGTGAGACTTGCAAGCGAGACTTGCATGTGGGACTTGTGAGCGATGATAATTTCGAAAAAAGTGGTTAATTATTAAATTTAAATGGCTTTTATTTATTTTTAAATGGAGTTTTTCTCTAGTTTTTCATCCATCTTTTTTTAATAGCGTCCAAACGGCTTACATTAGAGCCGTGAATTTTTTTACGTAGCTAGATCTACTGAGATCTTTCGATTGGTATGCTGTTTTCCCCGATCGGACTCATACAGCCCGAGATATAATTTGTACAAGGTACATTTTCCTCTTGCCGGCATGGGTTTTTCCGTCATTTTTTGTTCACATATTTTTTAATTAATAGCGTCCAAACGGCTTACATTAGAGCCGTGAACTTTTTACGTAGCTAGATCTACTCAAGATCTTTCGATTGGTATGCTATTTGCCTCGATCGGACTCACACAGCCTGAGAAATAAATAGTACAAGGTACATTTTTCTGTTGCCAGCATGGATTTTTTCCCATATTTTTTTAATAGCGTCCAAACGGCTTACATTAGAGCCGTGAAACTTTTTACGTAGCTAGATCTACTCGAGATCTTTCGATTGGTATGCTGTTTTTCCCGATCGGACTCATACAGCCCGAGATATAAATTGTACAAGGTACATTACCCTGTTGCCGGCATGGGTTTTGCTCCATTTTTGTCCCATCTTTTTTTAATAGCGTCCAAAAGGCTTACATTAGAGCCTTGAAACTTTTTGTGCAGCTAGATCTACTCGAGATCTTTCGATTGGTATGCTGTTTTCCCCGATCGGACACATACAGCCCGAGATATAAATTGTACAAGGTACATTACCCTGTTGCCGGCATGGGTTTGGTATTCCCATTTGTTGCCCCATCTTTTTTTAAAAGCGTCCAAACGGCTTATATTAGAGCCGTGAAACTTTTTGTGTCAGCTAGATCTACTTGAGATCTTTCGATTGCTGTTCTGTTTTCCTCGATCGGACTCATACAGCCCGAGATATAAATTGTACATGGTACATTACCCTGTTGCCGGCATGGTTTTTGTCCCATTTTTGGTCCCATCTTTTTTTAATAGCGTCCAAACGGCTTACATTAGAGCCGTGAAACTTTCTACGTAGCGAATCTACTAATCTTTCGATTCGTTTGCTATTTTCCCCGATCGGACTCATACAGCCCAAGATTTTATGTATCTTTTCTCTGTTTTCCCACTCCATTCGGGCATCGGCAGTGCACGGTTTGAGTTTTCTTCAGGACCTGGCTGTCCTGGAACAAAAATTTCATTGAAAAACCCAAATCCACCAGCTCATATGCAGTGAGTGGAAAAGTCAGTGTCAGTGTCGCCACCGTAAAAGGACACACAGGGCACCTACGGGTGGGTAGGTGCACAAAATGTATGTGCCATTCGGTTATCGAATTTGGATAGCAGATTGATCGGGGAGAATGTTTTGTTTCGCAGGGTCTATGCAAGTTTCCACCAGCTGACTGCGAGTAGAGTAATATGGAAAGCCAAAAACAAACATGGCATTGTAGCACGCAGAATCTACCAAGCCTATTTTTACCAAACTTGGCTGGAAAGTAACTAATTTTCCAAGAGTGAGAGGTTCAAGCTTCTTTTATGGATGTCTCCTTACCTAACTATCCGTCCCTTATCTCCCTACAATTATAAATTTAGCTCGACATCGATAATGTGTTGGTGTAAATCTGCTTAATTTACTTTTGAAAAAATATACAAATTGAATGCATAAAGTAGGTTGCTAAAAATTTCATGATTAAATATTGAAAGTCTATGCAGTCGTTAAGCACATAAAAAAGAACGGATTGCAAATAATTGGTAGGGAAACAAGCAATTCACAATTCCTACAATTAAATTAACACCATTTTCCTGGTTCAACTGGGTTTCCAGCTATAGTTTTTCTCATGTTTGCTTCAATTGGGTAATTTGGCTGACTTAGAGGGAAGAACAGTTAGACGTACTAAAACTTTTTTTTATGTTTTGCTGTCGTTTTAAGTTGGTTTTGACCAAATGCATTTTTGTTAATTTCAATATTTCTTTTTCATTTCCAAATTTTTAAGAGTCTAGGTATATACCACTTGGCACGGGCCATAACAAGCCGAATGGTAGGACTCTAGATACTCAATGAAAACACTCTGTCACCAGAAAAAAATCTGAATTCTTTCCGGATAAAATCGGGTAAATCAGCTAGTTATGCAATAATATCCATTTGTTTAGTAAGTTAACAAAACTGTTTATATTAAAACTTCAATACCAAGTAATATTTAGGTTCTGTGTTAAGGTTTACCTTTTTTTTCTTGACTGATATGATAATCATCATGAGAACACAATGATTGACATAATGCGAGAGGGGTGGTTGGCGGTGTGGGAAGGGGAGAGGGAGGTGTGGGTGGGGGGGGGGGTGGAGGTAGAATTTGTCTGAGCAAGAATGGAACATGTCAGTCTTGCTTCAATCCGCAAAGTTAGGTATGGCCCATCATGTGTAGGTTGAACTTTGTTTCATGGTTTCAATTTTTTGGTGATATAACCAAGGAGATATTAAACACCGGAAGAACATTTGGAGATACAAGGCACGGTGCTTTGACAGGCAATGGAGGCGCCCAGTATTGCATGCAATGCAATTAGAAAAGATACACTACTAAAGTATAATTTATGAAACAATAAAGTTATACTTATATTTTCATTTCATTATTCGGTTTGTGAAGTGCCTATTTTTTTCTGTCAAAACATTCATAATGCGTTAAATTTGGTATGATTTTAAAAAATTGATTGATTGATAGGGCCCTTGAGTTGAAATTTGTTCCATCTGCTACATGAATCCGTTAACAGATCGTAAGATCGTTTATTGCTTTCCAGTTTTTGTTTGTTTACTAGGAACGGAACGTCTAGCTCTTCGCGCCTATGAATACCACTAATAGATTAAGCAAGGTCTGCGCTTGCAATCGGTAGCACGAGAATGTGTAGACGCGTCTTTGCCGCTCAGTTTGTTTCGTATCGTTCCCTGTTGAGGTGTGTCAAACGTGATAATGGGATCCTGGTTCGCTATTCAGAGCGTCCACGAGACGGTTAGACCATTCTACTACCTTCTTCAAGTAACGGGTCTAGCTCCAATTCCTCCTGCCCAACGTCCTGAGTGCAAAAGGTCAACACTCTTGTGGGAGCTTGTGTACTCTGTGGGATTTGTTGCGTTTTATTCATTCGCGATTTATAGTTATCTGTTCTGGACGAACACAAACAATCTCTATGCTTCGAAAATACTTGTTATGGCGGAGAATAGCTACATGGTGTGTGAATACGCAACTACAAACATCGCAATACTGATGGCATGGTTCATACGACGCCGAGTGTTGCATTTCCTTGAAAAACTCCATTGTATCGATAGCCAGTTGGCCGACTTGGGAAAAGAATTGAATCACGGCTTGCAACACTTTCGTCTGACTATGTTCTGCTGCGTGCTATTGGGATCCTTTGCGATCTTACTCTTCAGCACCATGTGCGTACTAATAGGTAGTGTGGATGTATTTGAAGTACCAAGCTGCTGGTACTTTGATGTGATGGCTTTATCGATATTAAGCCTCTGCTTTCTTCTGCAAATACTACAGTTTGCGTTGGCTGTGGTACTCCTGATGACGCGATACTGCGCACTAAATGATTGCTTCAGGTGAGTAGGGAAACTCGTTGGTGTCGTGAGCAATGCCAACATGAATCCAATCATGCGGACGACAGTTATCACCTTTGGGATATTAAGCATGTCATTCAGTAGGGTCGATGTCGCTGGACGGAGAGGACGCCCTGGTGGCGTTTGAATGTTTCAGTGTGCTGGTGAAGTGCCTCGGAGCTAATCCGCCTTTTTCAAGCGACCATAAACGCAGACAGCTTCTGTTTCGATGCATGAACATTCTTTCGATCGTGCTTTCAACAGTCTTTTATAGTTTCCTACTGTTCTGCATATCACTCGACTCCAGTCTGCTGAAAGCCGAAGGGAAGTCACTGATTGTTGCGCGGATGCATGATCTTTATTTCGTACTGCGTTACATAACCGTGATCGTAGTGCAGGTGCATGTTCTCTTAAATGGCAGTAACATAAATCGTCTTTTCGGGGCAATCAATAACATCACGACCGTAATGGTACTATTGGCCAACCGAAAAGGTCGTTCTTTTAAGTTGCAATACTATGGGACATTTCGATTCGCCAAATGTTTGCGTTTGTTTTCCGTATCATACCCCTTTGTATGCCTTGGAATGTCTTCCATGCTGTTAAAGATGATGGACAAGGGCAAGCTTGTTGGACACGTGTTTCAGTTCGTGCGGTTTCTTTACTTTACAACATACGTTCATCTCTGGCTGCAGGCGACATTGGCTATTCTCTTGGTTTTATCTCGGTACGAAGCGCTAAAGGACCTGCTAGGGTAAGCTAGTGTATGTTTAGATATTTATAATATTAAAATTATGTATCTTTCAAACATTCATTCGTATAAAGCATTGCGAAAATTCTTTCGCTATTCTTTGCGCATGATAGATTGGTTTGTTTACAATTCCGTTTCGGAACTGTTTACACTTGATCAACGATCCATACAAACCCTCGCATAGGTGCGGCTTCAAATTCCTTCACTCAGTATCAATTTGCCACCAACGAGTAGAACAGTCAATTTTGTTCGCGGACAAGTGATTGTATAGTGAGCTATGCGTTGGTTTATGGTGTGTAGCGTGCACGAAACGGTGCGGCCATTTTTGCTTCTACTTAGAGTAGCTGGCCTAGCTCCGTTCTCTATGGAGCCAGGATATCATGCTAGATGTATTGATCGAATGTTGAAGCTCCTTTATGTGGTGGCCTATCTGAGTATCTACTCCTATGCCGTATACTCGTTCATTTTTGTGGTGAATATAGCGGAACTTCATCTCTCTTTAATTATCGGAACGATGGAGTGTGTGCAGCTCTGTTGCCAGTATTTAACGATTGTTTTCGCTCTGTTGTACGCGCTTACTTTGGAGTCGAAAGTTATACGCATGCTAAAGCTCCTCCATGAGTGGGACGTACAGTTGGAGTCTTTTAA
Source organism: Anopheles sinensis (assembly GCA_000441895.2). Lineage (NCBI taxonomy): Eukaryota > Metazoa > Arthropoda > Insecta > Diptera > Culicidae > Anopheles > Anopheles sinensis. The sequence goes on along the minus strand of KE525262.1, from coordinate 569,853 downwards.
CTCCGCAGTCGACCATCAGCGATTGCATTTTTACATAACGGTACTTACTGTAAGCAGCTGTGCCTCGTACGTTATGCTGGTAGTCACACATGTACCGGTCATGCTTCATATTGCACCCCATATAAGACCTTCGTTAAAAGATATATTACCGGCTGCCATGTTTGGATTGTGCTATTTGATGCAAATAGTTCAGTTTCTTGTCTTCCTACTCATTATCAAGGATCGCTACTCTGTGCTCAACCGCGTTTTCAGGTAGGTGAATATAAATGGCAGTGTTGGGGGTTAATTAATTATCGTGCGCTACTGGAGTGTTTGTAAACAAGTATGTATATTTGTTCGATTAGTAAATTATACATTCGGTACAAATATTGATGGATTCTTTCTCAATCCAACATCAGTGTTATGATGACTTCCAACGAGGACGCATTAAAAGCGTTTCAAAGTTTTACTCTGTTGCTAAAATGCCTCGGGCTGTATCCTCCAGTGACCTGCAGAAACAAGAGAGCCGTGCTTCGTTACAAACTTGTGAATCTTTTAACCATCACACTTTCAGCAGCATTCTATGGTTTTTTGCTGCTGTTCCATTCCCTCGATATGGAGACAATCAAGCTCGGATCAGGATCACTGATAATGTCCCGAATGCATGATTTTTATTTTGTATCACGTTACCTCATGGTTGTGGTCGTGTTGTTGCACTTCTACTTTAACCAAGGTACCGTCGACAAGCTCTTCGATAAACTCAACAATGTGTCTAATGCTATCGCAAAACTAACACGAAGCCCTCACAACTCAATCGGATACATTGGGACGAGAAGATTTGCTAAACATTTGCGTTGGATCTCAATGACATATCCGTTTATGTTCGTGTCGATAACATACCTCGTGGAGCAATTGATGCCCAACTATGGCGTTCGTGTCCACGCGTTTAATATAGTGCGTCTGTTGTACTTTTACTCGTACGTTCACCTGTGGATGCAATCGATTTTAACATTGCTTCTTGTTTTTACAAGATTTGCGGCACTTAGTCGTAGTTTTAGGTAAGAAATCATTAATATTAATGTATCTTTTTGTAATGTTCATAGGACTATTTTATTAAGAAATTTTATAGTTCTATTGAGTGAAATTACTATTCCTCCAACACCTTAAAAACCCTACACACACTCCATAAACTATACTGCTTAGTCTCCATAAAGAAATTGATGCGTAAACTCTACCTTTGTAAACAAAAGATGAGTTCATAAATGTTATCGAAAAAGGAATGAATATAGTAATTAATCCTTCGCTACGAGGAGTGGCATTGTTTAGTGCAGGTAAATAGAGAATGCAAATAAGGCCAGCAAGATTAATTGATTTACCTGGCATGGCTGTGAAAAAAAGGGTGTAATTCAATCTGCCACACCCGAATCGTTTCCGACGTAGCATGAAAAGTGTCTAACAAGGAGCTTCGCTTTCATTTCTGTTAGTATTGTCATACTCCTTGGTGGTGGCTTGAGTAGAAAGTTTTTGTAACGTTTTTGACGGTCGTTGAGATGGTGTATAAAGTGTTGCAAAAATTAAACACCTCCAGTTCGGCGGAAGCTTTTCAGCCGTTTCTGTTGTTGCTGAAGTGTCTTGGGTTGGCCCCGATGTTCAAGAATGCGAGCAACAAGCGCTCGATTTCGATGCTTAACGTCGTTGTCTTGCTGCTTATTGGTTCGCTTTACATTAACGGACCTTGTCGGCAGATTCGGCGTGACATGATGCGATTTCAGACGTCTCCGCTCGCCTTGAACAGCCGCATCTTTACGTATCTTTTAGGCACCGTTGTGTACCTGCTGACCATGCTCACACACTTCTTGCTCCGTCATCGACTGGGAGAGCTGTTTCAGGCGTTCGCCAGCATTGATCGCGAGTTGCAACAGGTCGGCGTGAGGATCAACTATCGAATGCACCGTTTCCTTATCATCGCCGGCATGCTTTGCTTCTTGTGTGGTATCTTTGCAACTTCGGCCCTGGTGTATGCGTACAAAATAACGGTTCTGAACAATCAGCCCGACTTTGACGGACGCTGGTATTACAACATGTTTTCCTTCATCTACTATAATGCCGCTTTTCCCACCATTACGAGCTACTTTGCCATCGTGCTGTGGTTTTTACTTGTGCGCTTCCAGCGTCTTGCCATGGCAATCAGGTGTGAATGCCATTCATGCGCACCTCATAAGGAGGGCGTCTTGTTTTTCATGATGTACAACCAAAAACTGCTGCGGCAACGATTTTATCTTTTTACGTTTGTTTCCTTTCTAGGATGTACTTCCCGACAAGTCCTTCGACCGTGGGCAGCCGGGGAGAGTTTGCAATCTGCAGTGAGAAGGAGCAGATTAATGTGCTGAAGCAAATCAAAATCCTGCACGACAAACTGAACGATGTCGTGGAGCTCGTTAATTACTGCTTCTCGGTGCAGGTAAGACGTCCTTGTGTCTTTGTGAAAGTCTTCGCCATGCAGTTGGGCACTCTTGTTGTGCAGTCGTGCACAATCGTGCCGCAAGAAAGGACCTGTAAAGCGTAAGGACACGTTTCGGAACCAGTTTGAAAGACTGCTTACCGAAGCGAACCAAATTCAAAAGAACACTTGCCCTGGAACACGTGAAGTGTAGGTCACGATTTTGCAAACTTTTCCCACTTCAACCCATTCTTACCGTCATCATGCCTGGTGCTTCTAACGTTTTCCCTCACTCATACTTTCCGTTGTTATTCATCAGATCACATTTTGTGTCGGGTTGTGCTTCGTCATCGGAGTTGTCTGCTCGTTTGGTTTGTTTCGAGCGTTCATCTATCGCAACGAGCTGTTCTACATGGGCGTGCTGAACTTCATCTGGTACATGTACTATCTCTTTTTCGTCCTGTTCTTCATCGCCGTTGGCAGTAAGATATCGCGCGAGGTAAAGGTTCAACTGGCACCACCCAACAATGCACGACGCAATGTGTGCTTTATTAGAATATAAGTAGTGTAGCTTTTCTGTCTCCCCTTTTGCTCTAACTTTTGCCAACGACTGTGGACGTTTTGATGGCGGGGAGTAAAAGTGTTCCCTTTGTAAAAGTTGTCGCACTACCAGTCGAATAGTCGGGTGAAGAATGTTAAGTTATTTAGTTCAAGTTGAATTTGGTATAATTATAATAGGCTGCTTATTATTTACATTTTGTGTACATTAACTTTTGTTTTTTTGGTTTGTGCCGTTTCTGCAAAAAAACAAAAATCCTAATTTTTCTTTTTTCATTCCCAGGGTAAAAGAATTGGGGTGCTTGTACATAAAGCTATCAACTGCTCGTCATCTGCAGCGGTTATCAGCGAAGTAAATAAAGTCCATGCAACTTCATTATAGGCCTGTGTGTACGATACTAATTCTTTTCTTCGCACTTAGTTAAACTTGTTTTCTCAACAGTTGCTCCACCGCAGCCCAGTGATAACGTGTGGACTCTTTGTCTACGATTGGACCCTTTGGTATACGGTAAGACATAAGCGACCATCGCAAATAAGTAGCCAACCTAAGCCGATGTCATTTTTTCAGATGATTGGCGCCACGGCGACATACCTCATCATCCTGATTCAGTTCGATGTTTCGTTTCCGAACTTGGTCAATCTAAACGCTACTGCCGTGTATCGTTCCAGTACATAGAATATTTTCCTCAGCAAACATCAAAAGGAGTATTTGTCTTTATTCACCAACTTTTCCAACTTGTTTCAACTTCTGCAAATGCTTTTCGTAGATAAACATGTTTAAGATAATTCTTTGCACAGGAAAATATCTTGCTCGGTGTTATATGTTCCATTGATCTATATGTCAAAGCATAAACACATTGCCATCGTACAACAAGGTCTTGTACGTAAGCTTGTGTTCTACATAAGCTTGACTTATGCTAACCAAACTCTTTTTGAAGGCCAAATTGACAGTTCGAACTCCAAATGATATTCGTTAATGTTTTCCCAAAAACCATAAGTGGTTTTGTATGATAACTTATGTGTCAAAGAGTCATTAATATTTGTATTTTGTGGATCAAATAAAGTTTAAAAAAATCTCATCTAAAGTTTTTTTGTAGCACGAAACAGGTCAATCATCTTCATAAAACTCACGAAGCTGTGAGAAAACAATTTGACCTTCTCGTTATATATTGTTTTTTATACCAATTTCAGAGTCTCTGCTCTACTATATTTCCCGTGGTTGATGCGTCTTGTGAAATCCTCTTTATCGTAACGGGTTTATCCATGGAGTCAGTGAATTGGAAACGCCATTTGTGGTAAACGATGAGGACTGTTTCGCTCCAAGCTAGAAAAGGGTCTTCATTTTGTTCGAGGCGTTTTGGTCAGTTGCGCCCTTATCAGGGATTGTATCAAATTTCAATGGCGTACCATCAACCATGTTGGAAATAAGTTGGGTTGGGGAAAGAGAAAGCAAGCGACAAAATTAGTGGATCAGAAAATTGCATAGCATAAATTGCAAAAAACGGAAGATGAGGAATCGAAAATGGTGGATGAAACGAATAAATATATGTTTTATAAAATCGATTCCTTCGGTTCAGGGCAGCTGAAATTGCTTTTTAAATTTTCATATAAAAACTAACACTTTGCATCTAGATAGCCAAAAGTTCTAGTAAGCCAAATGGAATGTTATGTTCTGATTATATTTCTAACAAAAGCTTAAATAAACTTTACATCCTATGTTGGTTTCATTTAAGATAGATAGAAGTTAAAATTGATCGTTCCCTGAATCATTCGATTACGAAGCTTTGCTGTTTAAAATAGTAGCAAACTGGCCTTACTGGCTATTTAAATAAGTTTAGTCGAGCGAAAACTTATTCAGAAAAAAGATGCGAAAATGTGTAAGAAAAAATAGCAATAGGAATGAATTTTGATGAAACATTTCATCTGACTGAACAACGATGAATTTCCAACCAATTGAACGTTTCGCTCGGAATCATTTCATATAGGCTGCAATTTTGCTACTGGGCACTTTCGCAATCCCGTTCGATGCGTCCCGTCAATTGAATGCAATTTAGTTGAGTCAACCAACCGCAAGACCAACGACGGGTGCAAATTTACACCAACGTGAATCGTTTCTAGAGGTATTTGCATTTGTTTCGTGAGTTTGGTCCAGTGACGTAGGACAAAACAAGGCAAGTGCGTTTTGGGATTTGTTTTCACTTTGCTGCAATGATTTTATTCGCATGATGTTAAAACCTTCGTTGATGTTTTGTTAAATTGTTCAATATCGTTCGTATTCAATCGAACGGAACTCGAAAAGTTATGCAAAATGAACTATTTGTTTTATTGAAGTCATCGGTATTTCTAGACGAAACATGTGGCATAACATGACTAGATCAAAAGAGGATCATGTTTGAAATCAATTTATGAGTGCAAAAATAAATATTGTGGTGTGTATTGAAATTCCACCCTCAAGTAAGTTTTCGATTAGTGACCCAAAAGGTTGAAACGATTGCAAAGCACGTCCCGGAAGGGAAATCAAACATTTTTCAAAGTCTCACTTACAGCTGTTGTGAATGTTCGGCTACCCGTGGTAAGCCAGGAGAATTGTTTTGTGTAGAGCTAGACGTTTCATTCCTCTGACCCTAAGGTTCCAGGCGATGGACGGTCGCGGCGCGTCGGTATGCAAGTAAAGTTTTCCAATTTGTCTTCGAAAGTTGTCACACACTTTTCCGGCTTGTTGAAGCTTGTGGATTTCGTAGAATCGATCGGCATAAGCTGACGTGAGGCTGTAACTGGTTTTGGTATTGTGTAAAATCACTTTCATTTCCTAACGTTCTGAAGGCACACGCACGCTGCCCAATCAAATAGCAAATAAAATAACAAATCGCACAACAACCGGACCGAATCCTTTTTCCGCATTCTTTTCCACTTAACTGCGAGTGGCTTCTAGGACCACAGGTTTATTTTGGAACACGTGTGTGCCAGCCGGCTGCAGGAGGTTTGCGTTTTATGCGTGTGTATTTGTTTTTGATTGTTGGGTTGGTACTGTAGGGTTCTGCGCCTTGAGCTATGGTTTTCATTTTCAGCAAAGCGTGTCGGTTGGAACGAGGGCTTTCTTTTCTTGCCTTGTTTTTGTCTGCAAGCCAGCTTACAATCCCCAACATTAAAAGGACGTTTATTTGTTGTTTGTGGGGGAGGAGTCTGTGTACGAGTTTATAGGAGCTTTTATTTGCTTTATGCACGACCCACTGTTACACTTAACTCGAACGCCCACGACGCTAACGAGCCTGAAAAGAATCCGTGGAAAGACAAAAACAATAAAAACACAAAAACGCCTGGGTTTGTTTGCTAATTTATCACCATGCTGGGAAGAAAATCCCCGGAAGACTGTTGTTTTTTCTTCGGATGATTTGGACCCAGCTTAAAGTGGTCACATTGGTCGATTTGAAAATAACGTCGCACACCCTAGCAGGCACTTTGTGGTTTTACAGATGGTGAGCAAATGAAATGTATAGTGTTCTCCTTCAATTCTTAAAAAAAAAAAACAGTCCAAATGCAACCTAGGACTATAAGGGCATACTTTTTTTGTTGGACGTATCCGGTCATGTTGCGTTTGGCTGAGTAAACCTCTCGTCTCACTCTTCTTATATAGACTTTTTCTCCATCTCCGAAACACTCAAACATCCCAAAATAAGAAAGAAGATATTTAAAATTGTAACAGAGTGTTTCTCTGTTTCCCTAAGTAATTATAAATTAGAATAGCGCTCAGAGAAGAGAACTTAATTTTTTAGATCGGAAATTTAGAACGTTTGTAAAGCCTTCATTACGATACGATACAATGTGTATTAAAAACTCTTGCATCACTTTATTGTCAAATTATAATAAGACAGTTGCGGTTTTAAGCTTACTGCTTGTGGCTACCATAAGTAATGATTGAACTAACTGCTTTACACAATCATGTATAATAAGAGATTGCACTTTTTCAGAAATTCAAGAATGTGTTGTGTGTGTTGTGCAAATTGCATATCTTTAGGCGCTTTAGACTAGTCTATTGGCATTTTATTCACCACTTCGAAACTAATTTTACAAACAAGGTAATATGAAAATTAAGAGCAAGGTATAATTTATGATGTCATTTAAAACTGGCATGATATATATTGGAAAAGAATGAAATGAAAATTTAAAAGGGTACATACTAGTATTATAAAAAAATTTAAAAGGGTACTATACTAAGAAGATCTGGAAAATTTTGCGAAAACATAATAAGCTCATAAATGGTGCTGGTGCTCAAAAATAAAACGATTACTAAATAAAACCAATAAAACAATAGTCAAAGCATCCACTGAAAAACAATTAGCCTGTATATTAAAGTTTGTGTATGTGTTCCACGGGGTTTGATTGTGTGCATACCGGACCAGATACTCGAGTTTTCAATTCTTTCAGTACGAAACGCCATTGCCATCGGCACCCTCTACCTGCAGAATGTCAATTAATTATTTTAATGGGTTGAGCTGATTTTTTAAACGAGTATCATAAATATGTTGATACGTTGATTGAATTTTGCACGAAGCCATTGCTGGTAAAGAAAAAACATCGAGGTTCGATTTTCGGTTCATAATTTGAGAATTGTTGAATCGAAGCTTGCCAGTATGAAAGACTTTCCCTATGAATGTAGCACATAGTAAAAAACAAATGAAAACCCAAAAAAAGATTTATTGTAACATGTCCCAAATTGCTTTCTCCGTTACTTTTTGTTTTGAATTTCGGGAACAATATAAATATGAACCGATAAAATGATAAAATAATAATAATAATACATTTTTCACTCGGGGGAAGACCCTTCGTGCGTATCTGAGAACTGGGAACGCTCGTTACCACTATGCAGATATATTTTAATACATAAATCATAGCTTGTCACTATTCTTTTTCGTTACTGCGGTATGCGATGTGCAATTTTCACGTGCCGAATGTACGCAAACACTAAAGGCGCTGCACATACTTTCCAATAACGCATTGGTAGAATATGCAATGTTGATGTAAAAATTGCATCAAAATTATTGTCTTCAAAAAAAGTTGCTGAAGGATCTTACCAAAATAGTTCATTAACGTTAAAATTGATTAGCATTGTTAGCTCGGTTAAGTGGAAAATATAAAAAGATGTAGATGTATAAAAGGGCCATATCTTTAGAGAATAAATAATAAACTGCTTAGAATTGTTGGTCATTCACTTGGGTGAAATTTAATTGTCCCTAAACGTCATTAAGTAATAAAAAAAAGTATAGGTGATTATCATTATCGGATTTTATCCATAATCAAAAACTCCTTATAATTATCAGAAATTCCTTAATCATTATCAGATAATCCTTATCATTATCAGAAAATACAGGTTGAAAAACATGTAACCTGCTGACGTATAAAACGAAGAAGATAATTTAGCATACCATTTCGAGTCGCAACGATCATCGACCAACTAGCAACTAATTTTCTGGGATATATCTTTCACTCTATTCTCTAGCAATTAAAGGTTTCTACCAAGGCAGCATCTAAAGAAGTCTTCCCATTTATTTTGCTGCAACATAGAGGATTGGACCAGGTGAAAACAAATGAGATGGAATGATTTATCTGCAATGAACAGCTACACCATCAATCAAAAATGAATTTCTATCATTTTTACAAAACATTGCTTTCCTGCTTCTTTTCGAGACTTATCTTGTTTCTATCGCTTCGTCACGTCAATGCTATGGCTTTAATGACTTATAGAAGTCACAGAAGTATCTTATGTTTGAGCTATCGATACTTTATCAATTAGGAACAGAAAATGGGTTGGATGTATAGAACATCATCTGAACTGATTATCATCGTTGTAACGCAAGTTTGTATCAGAAATGCTTTTCTAGGAGCAGCATTTCTAGGACAAATGGAAGCGGAAGCGCAAGAAAACACGCCATACGTATGGGAATGAATTTCGAGTTTGGCACACCATGGCATTACAGACGGCTGACCATCGATCTATAATTTACCTTCTTTTCGGTCTGAACCCTCTTCGAAGACAGGCCTAGTTCCAATTCACGGGATGTTGTGTCACATAAAGAAAGGAAGCCTTTCAAAAACATCTTGTTCGATCGAAGTTCTACGGTGAAAACTAGCAAAAAAAACAATCGTAGTTCGATTGTAATAATCGCAGCATGCAATAGTCCGTTTTTTTTCGATTGCATGTTACAAAGATTATACTACGATATTTTGGAAACATTGAAAGATGTGTATTTAAAATAAAATAAATATGTGTCAGCAAAACAAGCCATGACGGTAAATAAATTAGGCCAATAGTGAATTCTGAATCGTGCAAACAGGTTTTTCGGCGGAGATAAGTCTGGGAATGATCACATTTGTTTGTGTTCGTGACCTTCAGCCGTCGTTGTGCTGTATTCGTCTGCATGTAAAACTTAAATATATGACAATATCTGCGGTATCCAGACACGCTAGCAATAAGTATTACGAAACAATGAATGGCTTCTGGATTCTGAAGGTTTACGTGCTTTGAAGCTTATGTGGCTGAAATCAAATTATTTCAAAATGTTCGCACTTTCAAAACGTGTTCGTTTCGTGAAGATGTGGCACGGGCAGTGCTCCAGCAAAACAAGTATAATGGTGATTCTGCAGCAGAAATGTGTTCCATAAAAAAGGCATTCATGAGCATAGCGTAGAGGGGTCGTTAAATTGTTGCATTACCTGTTCCGGCGTCAAACGACGGAAAATGCTTTTGGCTCCATTTTTCATGCCTCACGTTCATCGTCTGCAGATTTATTCCGTTTTACCGGTACTCGAGGGCGAGACTCACATAAAATATGTTCTTCTCTCTTAGTGTTTGGATCCTGCACCTTATTGTCTATCAAACGATGGCAAATCACGCCTAAACTGTTTAATGGTTGCACGTGTTTACCATGTGTTTAGACAGCGTTAAAAAATGAAATATAAAACGACACGTTTTTGTCATCGTGTGCAAATTTTGTGTCCAGAACCTAACACTGGATAATGTGCCTAGACAGATATTTTTTTTTCAATTGACGGTGTCCAACCAAAATATCAGGGAATGTTTTTAAAATGTTGTGTTTTTTGACAAAGATTTTATTGTTACTAAAAGCATGAATAAAAATTTTAACCTTCTTTATTTCATATGTCACTAGACATGCACACATTTACACTTATCAAAAAAGCCGAATTTGTACTTATAAAGAAGCTTCTGTTAAATTCGGTAACAAACTGTGTTTGTTTGTTTGAAACAATAAATAAGATTTTGTTGGTAAGCAAGTAATAACTTCGGTATTTACTATTGCCGCTAATACGTGTGGAGTTTTTTTTTAATTTAGTACATCTAAGTTAGGAAGCCGTTTAAAGCTACCACTTGATCATGAGCTATTGTTTTGTCGTGCAAATGAAAGTATTGCGTAAAATTGGCACAGGCGCATCCAAGACGCAACATCAGCAACACTACACTACAATTCGCAACGACAAGTGATTGGGTGAAAACATTTGCTTAGTAATTTATCTCCCCGACGAACCGGAGCGCTTTCGTAACGTTTATTTTTAAGTTGTGCTTATTACCCATAACACGTAGCCGACGCACATTGGAACGAGATTTACTTTCAAACGAAGCGTTACGAGGAGATTCGGTAGCCATATCCAATGCTTGGTCATTTGTTATTCATCAGTATTTACTTTCAGTTGGTTGCAAACAGTAAAATAAGTTTAAGATACTAATGGCATGCGAATCTTGAAAATCGTATAAGGGTTTTTTCTCACTTTTGAAAGAGTTCTCTTGAACTTATAGAAACAGTCAAACGAAACAAAAAAACAAAAAGAAAACAAAATTTTGAAAAACTGTGGTGTTTAAACCACGGACGGAGTTCAATGTTTTTTTGGTGATTACCTACAAAACTACAATTTATATTTGCGACCTACAATTTGTTTGGCAATGACAAGCTATTGAAACGAGGATGATGGACATATAATAATAATAGAACAGTATAGCACAAAATTTAAAACAAATCGTAAAAATAGTTCAGTGAATCAGTGTGAACAGTGTGAATGATCCATGGAGCTAGTCGGCTATATAAAGTTGTCAAGGGAGGATTCAACATAAACTAGGAGAACGGTCGATTCGCTTATCATTTTGTCATTAGGAGTTATTTGGTAGGAGCCATACTTGAATGCTTTTCATCAGATTTTATGGAGTAGGATTGTGCGTGAGTGATGTGGTTAAACATTATGACATTCCAAGGGTCAATCCACAGAGGTGACCTGTGTATACCGTTAGAGCCAGTGGATGGTTCCATCTACTTCATTGATAACAGAGAGTGCTTTCTTTTACAGAGTGCCATTTTACGAGCTGCAACCGAATTCGTCGATAGCATTTCTGTTGGCTTTTTCTTTCGTTTCCGCTACACGATGATGTAAGGCTATCCCTGCATTAACCGTGGTAGAAGCTGATCTACTATCCGGGGTTAACGACAGCGATAGTAAAAGTTCGTGCTTGGGTGTCTGAGTGCTAAATGGAAAGTTCTTTCAGCAGTTCCCAAAAGTTGCTTTCAGGAGAGCATTGTAAAAAACAACAGCAACGATTGTTCCACCATCATGTATGAGCGACAATATAATTTTCGTGAACACTTTGACTGAAACTGTCAAGGCGGAAGCTTTTTACAATTTCCTTTCAAAGGTTATATGATTACCGGTCTAATTCAAACAAAATATCGGACATTGAAGTTAGATCTTGAAGTTAGGCCATTTTCATAAACTGAATTTTGATCGGTTCTAGTTGAAAGAAGCAAAAGAATTACACTAACTGGTATAGATGAAGTTAAACTTAAAAGAATCTGTTCAATTTATTTAGTTTCTTCACTGTTTGAGTATTTCTATCATGCATAGAACCGATAAGGATTGCAGGATCTAAAAGCAAACTACACTAAGTTGCAGTAAAATCTCGAAACGAAGATACTCGATTCGCCGTATGATGCTACCTCGAAAATTCTCGCCATGGCCGCTTGGCAAAGGCTATAAATCCTGTTTTACGATGCTGGAAGGACATCCGGTGATGGAAAAGCTGATGATCGTGCGCTCATTTTTCTGAAACGCAATGAAATGGACGTCGTTTTACGACGGATGAAAGTGACGGAAAAGTGTTGTAAATGAAGTTGATCCCCTTGATCCGCGTTACCGCCTGCTCTCGTTTGTAGGGGAAGGAGGAAAATATTCAACAGTGAGGCGGCAGACTTCATCGACGTTTTTCCTTGAAAGGGATATCACGACGCTACGGGGTGCAAAACCGAAACTAATGCCAACGTGAAATCGTTGTTGCTTGATTAAAATTTTAACTGACTTAATTAGATATTAAATTAAATATATTTCATAAGCAGAACATTATCCTTGCGAGGATACCGTGTAGCGACAAAAACAAAAACAAAACGGTGCGACGTCGCTAGGTGGCGAATCTTTATGCAATGTCTCTGGACAGGGAGTTTGACTGAAGCCACGCTACCACACCGGCAATACTATAAACTCAGTTTATGACAGTTCAACTTGTTGTTTCTTGCAACATCGTTTGATGCAGTGACGATCCTTCCGTCGGTATTGCGGCTGCTTAAATTTATTTTCCCTTTTTTAATGCCTCAGAGTTCCACGAATTTTGTCGCTGTCCTCAGTCACAAGCTACTGCAAATTGCTCGGTGTGACCATCTGATCATAACGATGATACTAATGTCCTCGTCCGGCTTTTTCGGACGATAGCTACTGGTGAACAGGCCACTCGCTCCGTAGAAAGGCCATTTGATTGCAAATCACGACAAACAGTGGCCAATTTTAATGGCGCTCATCTCGTTATCGATGTTGCGTATGATTACTTTAAAGTTTTATCATTGAATTCCGTGCATCGCGGGCAGGCTGCGTAGTAAAACGAAAAAAGGTAAGACCCGTTGGTATGGAACGTGATTCAGATTAAGCAAGTTGAATAATATTAGAAGGAACTCTAGGCTTTAAGCGGTTGGTCGCCACAAAATTATCCCTTATACTTTAACAGTGTCATTATTGCTATTTCAAGTTACAACAAACGTAAGAGCTGAGATAAAAGTAAAGAACATATCTTTCCCTATGGAAACACACAGATATAGATATTAACTACTGTTTAAAGTATTTTATGTGCAAAGTAACAAAACCTAGAAGATAACGAGTATAAGATAAAGATATGAGCCCTCTTTGCAAATTTAATGTAATTTTTCAAATCTAATAGGCTTTTGGTGGTGGATGAGGTCCATCGTATGAAGTTTTAGCTGGAACAAAATTTGTTGCTGTTGTAAACCTCATACTTTACAACATTATTCTGCAGTGTTGGAATCAATTGTGGAATCTATTAGTATAACATCCTGCAGATTAAGCAAACCTTTTGGAAATGAAAATGTAATACATTTTAAAATTTAACATAAACATTTTAAATTTTGTATTATTCCTTAAATACACTATCGAAGCAAATAAAAGTAATTATAACTTAATGAAAGCTATTTATAGAGCCATTATAAACTGAACAGCTTTATCGATGCAAACATAATTAAATACTTTCGTAACGGACAATTCCATGCAACGGTTTTTATTATCATACAAATGGAATATCGTACAGAGCAATTATCTCTTCTTTCAACCTTAAAACCCATTCCGAGATTCGCATAACATTCCAATGCTGAAATGGTTAAATACGTTCCGCAGGGACTCGGGCGGGGTCATTTTCTCGAACTTCAAATAAAACGGTGCGAAACCCAATAACCATTAAGAAATTAGGTGGTTCCTTTTTGGATACTCATTCGGCACGTTCGGATGAGGTGACTGGTGTTCCGTTTTAACAACCACCAATAAAAACGAAAACGTTCCCTTCGTTACGAAATGCGAATTGTAAATGTCCTTTCATAAAACAAATGCAACCATCACTGGAAGGTAGGCTTTAGCAAGAAAAACATGTATTGTAGCGCGAAGGTTCTGTAAACTTTTGGTCAGGTCCCATCTTTCGATATGCTTTCAAAACGATTGCTTGCTTTTCAATATCACGCCAGATCAGTCAAAATTGTTATGCGAATACCTAGTAAGCAACATTATTGAGTGGATTTTCAGCTGAAACTCTTACGCACCTGCTTATAGATTTTCACCTGGCATATTTATTTCAAGTGGGGTGCCCATGGCGTGGAGTTAGCGCGAGGAAACACCACGACTTAGGTGTGAGATTAAATCTCGAGTATGGCACCCTCCCACAATGGGGAAAAGGCGGACATAAGTCGATCTTTAGTATCATAATTTCAGTAACATTTCCTTGCAGTAGACTAGTTAACTAAGACCGATCCAAATTTTTAGCCTTCTAGGTTGAGTAGATTTTGAAAAATAATCTGTCAAAGTCAAAAAAGCGAT